>VWYK01118700.1:2240-13457 GCA_013399775.1 Semnornis frantzii | reverse complement strand
ATCAGAGCCCTCCTACGTGAAGGAATTGCTTTGCAAACCTCGCTTTACCGTTGCTGTGTTGGGTGCCCAGGGACCAGAGGGCGCCGGTAAGGAGAGGCCCCCGGGCGGCCCGACAGGCGCCTCTGTGGGGCTGCCTCAAGCCAGTTCCGTCCGGTTCCGGCGGCCCTTGGTGAGGCACAGCTCAGCCCTGCTGGTGCCACAGCCTGAGGAAACTGAGGCAAGGAAGGGGAAAAACGCTGGAGAAAAGAGGCATGAAGGGAATAATGCAAGGAACAGCAGCCCTGTGAGCTCTGGTGAGAGGTGAGAGGAGGGGGGAGGTGCTCTCAGCGCTGGAGCAGGGACTCCGTGGGCTGCGGCCTGGATGGTTCTAGGAGGAACCTTCATTGCCCTGCACCCTTCAAAGTGGGGGAAGGAGTTGGCAATTCCTCCGTTGGATCCTGGGACAAAGGGGTGGGGCATGGGAAGTGTGCTGATTTCTGTCAGTTCCCTGCTGTTACCTACTTTATTTGGCAGTAAATGAGCTTTTTCAGACTGTGAGAGCGAGGATCTCCCTGCGTCTATAGAATCATATAATCTGTCAGGGTTGGAAGGGCCCACAAGGATCATCCAGTTCCAAGCTCCCCACCATGGGCAGGGACACCCTACCCTAGATCAGGCTGCCCAGAGCCTCATCCAACCTGGCCTTAAACACCTCCAGGGATGGGGCCTCAACCACCTCCCTGGGCAACCCATGCCAGGCTCTCACCACTCTCATGCTGAAAAACTTCCTCCTCATCTCCAGCTTGGCTCCATTCCCCCTAGTCCTGTCACTCCCTGAGAGTCTAAAATGTCCCTCCCCAGCTTTTTTGTAGGCCACTTCAGATACTGGAAACCCACATTAAGGTAACCTTAGAGCCTTCTCTTCACCCCTTCTGTTCTTTTATCCTGACTTCTGAGCTGTTTCATCTGAAGTCTTCCCGTGAAGGAGAGAGGGGTGAGACAGCAGCTGTCTGGACACAGTCTTCCAGAGTTGTGTGTACTTAAATTCAGCAAGAGCTTACACACTGGTGTGGAAACTACCTGTTTTGGTAACATACTGATCATGGAACTTGGGCAGCAGTTTCTGGTTGGAACAGAGTCTTGCTCTGCATCACCTCTGCTTTGCAGACACAGCTGGTGGGGCAGGGAGGCAAAATGGGAGGATAAGAAGGGGACCCAATCCTGACTCAGGGTGTAAGGATGAGTTGGAGGCCCAAAAAATCAATGAAATTGAGCTCTCTAGGACTTCCGAGGTGGGTGGTTTGGGTTACTGTGATTGCTTGCAGGAACTCACAGTGATTTTTGTCACTGAGATGCTGACTAGGAGGTTCGAGGATAAATCATTGTTAGAGCCAGGAAAGACATCAATTTTTTTTTCATGCTGTGTAAGTCAGAATAGGGAGGAAAACATCTGCTGGTTGTTGGAAAAGGTGAGCAGCCTCATTTAAAGGAAAAGCCCTTTAGGAGTTGCCAAATAGCTGTGTAGCTGACACAAGTATCTCTTAAAGATTTCAATATCACTCATGGTAAGGTTTCTTTCCTGGTGTTTTCACAAAAGGTCTGCAAACTCTGCCACAGGTAACAAGTTAGCAGCATCTTTCACTTGTGTTGATACTCACGTTTTCTGTGCTTGGGGAATCATAGAATCATAGAATGTAAGGTTGAAAGGGACCTCAAAGATCATCTAGTTCCAACCTCCTGCCATAGGGAGGGACACCTCCCACTAGTACAGGTCATTCAAGGCCTTTTCCAACCTAGCCTGGAACACCTCCAGGGAGGGAGCAGCCACAGCCTCCCTGGGCAACCTGTGCCAGTGCCTCACCACCCTCACTGCAAACAACTTCCTCCTAACATTCAGTCTAAATCTTCCCTCTGCCAGTTCAAACCCATTGTCCCTCGTCCTGTCATTACAAGACCTTCTAAATAATCCCTCCTCAGCCTTCCTGTAGGCCCCCTTCAGATACTGCAAGGCTCCTACAAGGTCTCCTCAAAGCCTTCTCTTTTCCAGGCTGCAGAGCCCCAGCTCTCTCAGCCTGTCCTCATAGGAGAGCTGCTGCAGCCCTCTGATCATCTTCATGGTCTCCTCTAGGAAGAGGACCCACTCCAACAGTTCCATGTCCTTCCTGTGCTGGGGGCTCCTGAACTGTACACAGTATTCCAGGTGGGGTCTGAGGAGAGCAGAGCCAAGGGGCAGAATCCCCTCCCTTGCCCTGCTGCCCACACTGCTCTTGCTGCAGCCCAGCACTCGGTTGCTGTCTGGGCTGCACTCACACTGCAGCCTCATGTTGAGCTTTTCATCACCCCAGACCCCCAGGTCCTTTTCCTCAGGGCTGCTCTCCAGCCGTTCACCACTGAGCCTGTATCTGTGCTTGAGATTGTGCCTGTCCAGGTGCAGATCTCGGGCTGTTCAATTTCATGAATTGTGTCGTACTACCTGCGTGGTAGTTTAGGATTTTTTTGTTTGTGTGTTGCGGGTTTTTTTTTCTCCTGGACAATTTCTTTCTTGATTTTAATTAAGTTCTGGAGACTTGGTAGCCCAAAGTTGTTACTGTTCTATCATTGATCATTTCCTAAAATGCAGAAAATGAGCTCTGCAGGATTCCTCCCTCTTCCTGTCAGAGAGCACATGCTGTTTTTTTCCAGAAGGGCTTTGTCGCCCATGTAGAATTGAGATAGATACATTAGAACCTATCGTAAATGCTGTTCTTTTCACCTTTGGACTGCCCGGTACAGACCTTGACAAGGCTGGAGGAAGTGTTTTAGGCAGAAGACTGGGATTTTTTTTTTGTTTGTTTTGTTTTCCCTCTTGCTCCCTTAATCATTCTGGGAGTGAAGCTGCTGTGTAACCTCGAGCCTCTTAGCATGCATTGTACTGCAGATAAAGCAGGGAACAAAGGATCAAATGGATGTGAAGAGTGAATTCCTGCATATGGTCTCTTGAGACTCAGAAAGTTATTCTGGTGCTTAAAGGGTCTGGTTTTAGTGGTCTGGCTTTGGTACCTTTCACACTCAAAATACCATTTATTTTGGAAATGCTGAACAGGTCTGTCTCAAATGAAACTTTGATATAGTTGCTGCTCAAGTGGTGAGCTGTTGACTGCAGGCAAACCATTGTGAGATCTGGGCAGCAAAACCTGGAATAAGTTCCTCCCATCTCCCCATACTGAAGGCTCAGTCCTCAGCCTTCAGCCTTTTGGCCCATTTCCACATATAGAGCTGTTGAATTACAGATGTTGGATAGAGGATTCAGATGTTTCTCTCAGTCTGAATTTTAAAACAACACCCAACCTTCAAGAATAAAATTGATTGATGGTTCCCTAAGCTTTTGCTAACATTGGATGTCAGAAGATGGCATTTAGGTCTCTGCTGTCTGAGTTAATATATTCCTTTTCTATTTTTTTCTTAACTGGTAGAGACAGTTCTTTTAGATAAGAAATTGCTAACAGCAGCACGTTCAGAACTGCAGGAGTGGCAGACTTGGCCAGAGAGGCTAGTTCAAATACACCTAAAACCTACTGGCAGCACACTGCTCTGGGCATTTAAAGAAACTGAGTTTGCCCAGATATCAACTAGGGCTGAAGCAATCGTCAAATAGGTTAGACACTAACGTGACGAGTTACCAAACATGCTCTGTTTCTCAGCACTTTCCCTCTGTTCCTGCCTGTGTTGTCTGAGGGCAGGAGGTTCCAGGGCTAGCTCACACTTGCCAAGTATGGCCTTAAGGTAAAGCCTTTGTGAATGCTGGCTGATAGTATCTACCTATAATATAGCTGTTCAGGAGTGGGATAATGCTGGGTTTTAGGATGTTCTGAATATTGCTACCAAAGTTTTGGGGCACGGTGTAAGCCTGGTGGAAAGGCAGGCTCTTGATGTGCACTATTTAAAAAGGCACATAATACCATGCAAAAGTGAAGAACAAAGTGGTGAAAACCATACTTCTGAAAGAACCAACTCTAGCATAGGATGGGATAAAATAAGTATTTAAATCTTAGGAGGTTCAACATGGTCAAGTACAAAGTCTTGCACCTGGGCTGGAGCAATCCCCAGTGTTGACACAGGCTGGGGGATGAAGGGCTGGAGAGCAGCCCCTGTGGCACAGGACTTGGGGGTGCTGGTGGGTGAAAAGCTGGAGATGACCCAGCAGTGTGCTCACAGCCCAGACCCTACTGTATCCTGGGCTGATCCCCAGCAGCGTGGGCAGCAGGTAGAGGGAGAGAGTTCTGCCCCTCTGCTCTGCTGAGACCCCACCTGCAGTGTTGGGTCTGGCTATGGAGTCCTCAGCACAAGAGAGACATGGACCTGTTGGAGTGGGACCAGAGGAGGCCACAGCAATAATGGGAGGGCTGCAAGCCCTCTGCTGTGAGGCCAGGCTGAGAGAGTTGGGAGTTGCTCAGCTTGCAGAAAAAGAGGCTCTGGGATGACCTTTTGGTGTGATGGCTTAAACTAAAAGAGGAAGATTAAGGCTACATGAAGGGAAGAATTTTTTGCACTGAGTGGTGAGACACTCTCAGGTTGCCCAGAGAAGGTGGTAGATTCCCCATCCCTGGAACCATTCCAGGGTCAGGCTGTTGGGGCTCTAGTTGCAGATGTCCCTGCTCACTGCAGGGAGTTGGACTAGGTGACCTTTATTGGTCCTTTCCCACCCAAACCAGTCTATGATTTGGAGAAATAGCACTCTGAGAGGACCTTTTGTGTCTTTACTGTACAACGTCTCTCAACTTACTGTTGCATTTAGCCTGATGCTGTTAGAAGGATGAAAACTGAAGTTCATGCTTTAAAGTAGGAAAAAAAATTGGTTTTTAATGTCCTCTAGAGACTTCCCCTCTGTAGCTAAACCCAGGTTCTGAAGTCTGGCTTACCTGTGGCACAGCTTCTGATCATCAAAGCATCTGACTGACTTCTTTGTATAATAGTGATGCCAAGACAGAGGAGCTTGATTGGTCCAGGATGTGAGACTGTGGCTGTGATTTGGGTGATTTTGAGTTTTAAACCTGGTTTTCTTTAGGGTGGCGTATTCCTGGTTGCTCACCCAGGGTCCATGAGTATTTGTCATTGCAGGAGGCTTTCTCTTTTCCTAATATAAAAAGGCAAAATTGCCCTTTGGTTCCAAACACATAGCTTTGATTTTTAAAACATTACCAACACAGGCAGTTTTGTACTTCTAAGTTCAGGTACATCTGTTTCAATGCTCAGTTATCTTTACCTGTAAGCAACCTATTTTGGCTCCACTGTGAGAAAGTGACAGTGCAATTGCAAAGAGGAAAACTGAAAATGGCTGATTTTTCATGGTAAAGACTGAGGAAAATGGGGTGTAAATACAACATAGACAAGAGTGAGTTTCCACAACTGTCAATGCCCTGACTGCAGGGGCTGCAGGTCCTGGTTTCAAGACTGACAGTTGTAACTGAAACAACCCTCGATTCTCACAGCAGCCCTCAGAACAAAAGTGTAGCAGTAGACAAAGCTATTTGAAGTAGATTATTGAAACCTCAACGAATAACGGAGGGCCGGACAATTTGGCAGAGAAATAATCAACAGCCTGGGTTTTGTTTGCAAACTTCCATTAGAAATGTACTTAAAATACAAGTCTTATCAGTCAGGTGGCTTTAGAGAGGTGCAGGTCTGGCAGCTGTGTTTTAGAAATCTAAAAAAATCAACCAAACAAAAAATAACTTGGACCACAGGAATGCCCCTATTGGACTGCTTTTGTTGAGAAATCCCAGTGCAGGTCACAGCGTCTCAGAAGGGTAGCAGTTGGAAGGGACCTCTGAAGATCATCAAGTCTAATGCTTCTGCCAGAGCAGGGTTGCTAAAGTATGTACCACTGTGGTTAGATGAGAGCTGGTGTTGTACCTTGTTCTTATTTAAAATTGGCCTGTTTAGGGCCACAGTTGTAATGCCACTGCTGGGAGAGTATTAGTATCTAAGTAGTATAACTTGTTCTAGCAGACAGGATTTAAATCAGTTCAATGCTAGATTTTAATGAACGAATGAAAACTTCTCTAAATTTGGAGAGCACAGGAACCATTCATATACTTTCTTCTATTTGGCTTTTTTATGATAGCTCATTATTACAATTTTTGGGCTTTATCTTAAAGAATTACACAGAATCCCAGCATGGTGGGCTTGGAAGGGACCTCTAAAGATCACCTAGTATAATGGCCCTGCTAAAACAGGGTTGCCCAGGGTCATCTTCCACAGCTACTCTGGACAATCTGTTCCAGGGCTCCAGGACTCCCACAGCAAAGTTTCTCGTCCTGTTCGGATGGAAGCTCCTGGGCTTCACTTTGTGCTTGTTGCCTCTTGCACTGTCTGGGGGACTGAGGACTGCTGGAAAGGGTTTGACCCCATCCTCTTGCTTCCCCCACCTTGAGCTCCTGCTGAACATTGATCAGATCCCCTCTCAGTCTGCTCTTCTCCGGGTTAAACAGCCTCAGATGTCTCAGCCTTTCCTCCTCAGGGAGACGTTCCAGTGCCCTCTGTATTTGTTCTTCTATGGACAGACATATTCACTACTTGTATACTAGAGTTTGTCTTTCTCCAGTAAGGACAAGAAGTTGTTACATATCAGCACAGAAATCAGCCTGGGAGAGTGAACATTTTAATCCACAACTTCCTAACCCTCCCTGATGCTTTTATGTGATTTCTACTTTCTATGGCTGTGCAGTAATCTAAATCGGTGATTTAAAACTGATTAACTCAACGTGGCTTTAGATGTCAGCTGTTGTGTTGTACCTTCTCACTTAAATCTGCGTGTGTTGGAGCGACCTGTGTGGAGCTGAACTTGGCCGACAGGGGAAGCCCTGCTGAGTGGCAGATGGGAGGAGGAGAAAGAGGCTGCTCTGGACTGGTGCTCTTGCTCTGTAGTCACCCTCGGAAATGGCCAGCAGAGTCACTGGGGCAGGAGATGGCACTCAGAGGGGGACAGGACGTGTCACCGGGGTACGATTCTGCCAGAGGAGCGGCACTGACCCTTGTCCTTTATGCTGTGCTTGTATTTTCTAGGTGCATCAGAGGCTTTCTCCTTGGCAGAGCGTGAGAGTGGTCTATTGCAGTACCGTAGTGCCCTCTGATGGTGAGTACGCACATGGAGAAGCTCCTCCTGGCTTCTACTTCACTAACTTCAGTCAGGTTCCCTGACCCCTTTTCTGGTTGAGGCTTTTTCGGCTAGGGAATAATCCAGTGCTGAACTAAGGAAGTGACAGGGAACCAAGTCAGTCGAGAAGAATTAAGGAATTAGTCAACTTTTGTAGCAGCCATCCTGACAAAACCGGACAGGCTTTGTGAGGAATGATGTGATTGCGTGCAACTGTCTGCATTTTTCTGCCAGACTTTGTCCTGATGTAGCTGTGAGGTTTGTGTGGTGCTGCTTGCCCTCTTAATTTGACTTGTATAAGAACAGTGCTGCCCATACCAACCACTTGCTTGAACAGTTGAAAGGACTGCTTGCTGCAGTGAAGTGGTGAAGCCAGGCAGTTTTTATTGCTTTTATTTGATTTCTGGGAGACCTCAGACGTTAGACTTTTTTGAGAAGGTTGTAATTATTTTTCTTTTCTGTGTTTTCCTCTGAGCTTTTCCTTCTCCAATGCAGTGAAAACTCAAACATTTTACTTTTGTGGCTGATGAGAGGATCAAACTGGTGTAGTGGCCCTAAGTGAATTAAGCATAGAAATGACTTCTACAAACTTTTTGTAAGGAAAGCATAAACCAACTGCAATTCCAGACTTACTGAACCTGCCTTCTGAAGGAGGTAACCTGTTTTTTTACACTTCACCTAAGGTGAAAATCCTTGAGAAAGGTTTTGTGTGTGCTACCAGTGCTCCTGATTCCTAGAATTGTAGAATTACTGAAGTTGGAAAACTTCAGTTGATCTGAGATCATCAAGTCCAACCTTCTACCCAACATCTGCATAGTCAACGTCCCAGAGTGCCATATCTGCTTGCCCTTTGAACACATCCAGGGATGGTTGCTTCACCTCCTCCCTGGGCAACATATTCCAATGCCTGACCACTTCTTCAGTAAAGAAATTCTCCTTGACATCCAAGGTAAACTTCCCCTGGTGCAGCCTGAAGCCGTTCTTGGTTGAGTCTGACCAGTTGCATTTATCAGGTCCGTGGAAGGTTAAAATGTAGCAGGGCTGAGAGACACTTCATCTAAAGCTGGCAGTCATGGAGCTGGGTGCTTGTGTTGTACTGACAGGGATGCACCAGCAAGCATTGGTGCAAATGTTGTCTCTTCTCCTCTACAATAATTTAACTCAGTATGTTCAAGGTAGCGTTTTAAATAAAGAATGTTTTTCATGTCTGGTGGTTATGTAAGCAGCACAGAAGTTAATGTTGTTTACACTGCTCACAGAACCAATGAATTCAATACTTCAGTGGCTATTTTAAGCTTCTAAACATGTTGATCATTCTTTCTGAACCTGCTATCACAAGTGGCTAATGCTCATCCATTCCTTGGCAGTCTCTTGCTCAAATACTTGAATGAAAGAATGCAAACATCTGATAGCTGGTGTCATAACAGCTGCTGATAAGTAGCTTGAATTTTTACCTAACCATCCAAATAAATTGGCAGCTTGCTTTATGTTTTGGTAAACTTCCCTGACTGTCGTAATCTGACTGTCGTATCTGAGTTTTAAGCTTCTGGATACTAAAGCTACTAAAATACTGTAAGGTATCTGAGACTTGAGAACAAGCATTTACAATCTTCCAAATACTGAGGCCTCAATAGATGCTGTAGTCATTTCAGGTGTCCATACTTCGTCACTTCCACCTCATCTTTAAAGATTATGTGAGGACCTCTTTGTCAGCACTGGATAGCAATCCCCTGCGGTAGGGAAAAAAGCTGCTCTTGTGCTTATTTCAGTTAATGAAGGTCTGTGATGGTGAGCTTAGAAGCTTCTTTTGGCTTTGTAGAAGTGTACATGCTGGATTTTTTTCCAGCTTAAATGAGTTTCTGTTTTCAGAAGCCCCAAGGTTTGCCCTGGTATGTGAAGAATGCTGTAATAAACAAATTCATCACCTGGTAGCAGATTGCTTAACAGGAGCATACTTGGCACTGCTGAGGCCATGCCCTGAACCTTGGTTTCAGTTCAGGGCCCCTCACTACAACAAGGGCTACCTGAAAAGAGTTTGAAATGAGGTGGGGGTTAATCTCTTCTCTCAAATAACAAGTGATAGGACAAGAGAAAATAGCCTCAAGTGACACCAAGAGAGGTTTACAGAATCATAGTCATAGAAGGGTTTAGGTTGGAAGGGACCTCAAAGATCATTCAGTTCTAAACCCCTGCCAAAGGCAGAAATACTTCCCACTAGAACAGGTGGCTCAAGGTCTCATCCAACCTGGCCTTGAATACCTCAAAGGAATAAGCATACACACCCTCTCTGGGCAGCCTGTGCCAGTGTCTCACTATCTTCACTACAAAGAACTTCCTCCTAACATCCAGTCTAAATCTCCCCTCTGCCAGTTCAAATCCGTTGCCCCTTGTTGTGTCATTACAAGACCTCGTCAATAGTCCCTCCCCACCCTTCCTGTAGGCCCCCTTCAGATACTGGAAGGTTACTACGAGGTCTTCTTGAAGCCTTCTCTTCTCCAGGCTGCAGAGCCCCAACTCTTGTAGCCTGTCCACATGGGACAGGTGGTCCAGTTTAGATCAGACACTAGGAAAAATGGCCTTCCCTGAAAGTGTTGTCAAGGCCTGGGCCAGGCTCCTCAGGGCAGTGATGGAGAGTTTTTAAATGCCCAAAGGGATTTTGAATTCAAAGCTCTGTAGATGCGGTGCTGGGGATCATGGTTTAGTGGTAACCTGCTAGTGCTGCATTAATGGTTGGGTTCAGTGGTCTTAAAGGGGTCTTCCAACCAAAATAACTCTGATTCTATGCCGAGGAATAGTTCCCTGTGGGTAGTTAACATCACTTGCTTCTATTTCTACTTGTGTTGACTTCTCTGACCAAATAGTTTTGCTGTTAACTGCTTAAATTGACTTGGCATGTCAACACGCGATCTGAAGTAGATGGTGGTTCACATAGTTGGCCAAAGCTACAACAGGTGGGAATGGTAAGCCAGATGCAGCGTGGGTGGAGTGTGACTGCAGAGTCCTTGAGACATGGCAAATGCTCTGTGCAATAGAAGAGACCTTACCTTTTTATGTAAGGAAAACATGCAGCGATCCAAAGCGAATCATTTTTAGGTGTGCAGCTATATCTTAGCAACTCCTGCTCTTGGGGGGAATTGTGACTGTGAGTCAGTGAAGGGCTTGAGGAAGATGAACTTTTAACTTCTCTTTTCTATGTATGGATATCCCAAAGCACAGAGTGGGACATTTTCCTGGCAGTAAAACATTCCCTGTCTTACAGTTCATACAGGTCACTCCCATAAATTTTAGCAAGGTGCAGAGAAATCCTTATGAATGCTCATAAAGCAGCTCCTGACAACACTGAAGAAGTGGAAAATACTGGTTTATCTGCACGTAAGAAGCCATGTCTGTCTTCTTCAGCACAAAGCATATTGATCCCATGAATTTTAGATTAACCGACCTTGAAGCTTAAATTCAGAGTGGTGTTAGTACAGCCTCAGACTCCTCACATGTCTCTCAAGTATTTCTTACTTCAGGGAAAGAGGAGGAAGCCAGAACTGAACAAGAATAACAAGATTTCAAGTATGCCCTTCCTCTGTGTTTCCTAATACAGATGGTCTGCCTTTGTCTCCTGTGCAAGGAACCCTGATAAACTGCAGTGTTTTCATCTGCATAGTCCAAAATACAGTGAACTGCTGGAGCAGGTCCAGAAGGTGGATCATGATCAGGGGACTGGACCACCTCTCCTATGGGGACAGTCTGAGAAAGTTGGAGATGTTCACTCTGCAGAAAAGAAGTCTCTGGGGAGACCTTATAGCTGCCTTCTAGCAATTGAAGGGTTCCTACAAGAAAGCTGGGAAAGGAGTTTTTACAAGGGTTTGTAGAGATAAGATGAGAGGGAACAGATTGGGGCTTGAAGAGAGAAGATTTAGACTGGAGATTGGGAAGAAATTCTTTACAGTGAGACACTGGAACAGGTTGTCCAGGGAGCTTGTGGAAGCCCTCTGCCTTGAAGTGCTCAAGGCCAGGCTGGATGAGGCCTTGAGCAACCTGATCTAGTGGGAGGTGTCCCTCCCCATGTCAGAGAGGTGGAACTAGCTGATCTTTAAGTTCCCTTCCAACCC
>VWYK01118699.1:0-34659 GCA_013399775.1 Semnornis frantzii | reverse complement strand
TGCCTCCACGCAATCGGCCTGTACAGCCAGTGTGAANTTTGCCAGGAATGGGCTCTGAATGCCTCCACGCAATCGGCCTGTACAGCCAGTGTGAAATCTGTGCTGAGACTACACATCACAAGGCATCCTGCCTGCAACTGAAAGCCTCCTGCCAAGATGAGGAGCCCTGGAAAGGTCACATGGATCGTCCAGAGAAATCAGGACCAGGTCAGAGATTGTCTGCCTCCTTTCCCCAGCACCCTGTGAAACCCGGGAAGAGTCAGAAGTCTTAGTGGCTGAAAAGACACAGAGAGAATTCCCTGAAAGAGTTTGGGTACTGTCTGAAACCGTAGCCAGTCCTGTCAGTTGGGAGATGATATTTTGTGAGTAAATACTTAAAGCCTCTTGTAATTCACCATTGCGTTTTGCCATAAGCAGAAAGGCGCTCCTTGCCGCCATCTAGTGGGCAAGCAGAGTATTGACCGCAAGTGGTGTATTGACTGCAGGAACCTTCTCTTCCGGTTCAATTAATGTTTATATATTTTTGCTAGTTATTTCTAGATCTAATTATTCCTTTGTATACTGTTTCCATGACCATTGTAGAAGAACCTAATTATTATTAAAAAATAGTGGTCAGGCTGCTGAGAGTTCTGCATATTGAGTATTAATAAACAATATCAGTCTTTGAAAATCATATCTCATATCCATTAATTACCCCTCCATTACACATGCATACATCATACTTCAGTAAAAAAGAGTATCAAGCATCCTCTGGATAGAAGAAACTTGGATGCTTGGTCAACCAGTAGCTGACTGGCAGGCACCAGATCTCATCTTGTGAAAAAAAAGCAGTGAGCCTGAGTCTCTTCCCTGATGTAAAATACATCTTTCCCTGATGTAAAATACAAATAATTCTGCTGCTGATGAGGTGATTCTGTTGTTGAAATCAGTATGGGGGTAGAATCAATTAAAAAAAAAAAAAGTGTATAAAATCCAGTTTCTGGCTTCATTTGACTTTCAAAAATACCACAGTTTTAAATGAAAACATATGCACAATTTCACATCCCTTAAAATAAAGCTTGAAGTCCATTCCCAAAGACATATGCTATAAGAACTCATAAAAATTCCCAAACCACACAGCTCTGAAGTGCAGTCTCTTCGGTGCCACAACAAAGTCATTTAAGGGCCAAACTGTAGACTGCAATTCCTCAGCAGCAGTGGGGTAGAATGATGACTTGGATTCTAAAAAACTTTAAAAAAAAAAAATTAAAAAACTCTGCAATAGGCTTGGCCCTTCTCCTGCCTTTATAGTCCCCTATAGTATACTCCCTGTGGTGAGGCTGCAGGAACCTTGCATGTCTCTGGTTTGATGGAGCTACTCTGTGGGTCTTTTGGGTTGCACAAAAGCTTCTGGGAGTTGCAGAGAAGGCTGAAGAGCAGAAACTGTGCCTCTCCAGCAAGGAGAGGATGGCCAGATCAAGTGCTATATTCAGAGAACTTTCTGAGAACTTGGAAGAAAGGGAAAAGCATTTATCAGGCAGCCTCTGAAATGTCATTAGGAGAAAGAGATGGTAAAAATCTTTAAAAATAAAAAAAATATCTTTTTTTTTTTTTGGTATCTAAAAATGCATGAAGTTAGAGGTTGTTTTACTTGGAGGACTTCTGCAGATTAGGTGAGAGTAAAGGTGAGACCACATGGCTGAGGAAACAGACTGTAATGGATGAAGGGAGGATGTTTCATCATCAGGAGCTTTTCCATGACAGGTTTGTTTGGGTTTTTTTTGTTGTTTGGGGTTTTTCGTTTGTTCGTTGGGTGTTGTTTTTTTTTGTACTACTCTTTTTCTTACAGTACCTATAGCTGCATCCATCTCTTTGCTTATATTGATGAGATTTTACTTTCTGATATGCGTGCCATCTATAAGCTTTGTTCCTTTAGGTTTTATTGCTACATATTTTGTAAGGAACTGGATCAGTGAAGCACAGGATAGGGGAATTCACAATGAAAGTAGGATTTTGAATGCAAAGGGTGGCTGGGTTATAGGGCTCACAACAGTGCCAACACCAGTGCAAACAACCCTGTTTACATACAGCACTAACTCACAAACCTTTTGGTCCCTGGAATATTAACAGTCCTGTGTAGCCAGATCTAGCTGATAAATATCATGATCACAGTTACTCCTGAAGGCACCTAGTTGAGGATCACTTATCATCAATGATTTTAAAAAACAATTTTCCATGAGTCAGTCATATCACACACAAAACAGCTGCACTGCAGCTCTACAGGCTCCTAGTCTGGGATTTGCACTGTAGAGGAATTGTTTGCAGTGACTTTGACCTGGCAGGAGCTGAAGATGGTTTTGCTATGGTAAATAACATCCTAAAACTGCCCTTCTCTGGACTCGGAGAAGGAGGCAGATGTACACGTAGAGGAAATACTTGCCTGTCTCAGGAGAAGTTGTTTTCACAGAAAGAAGTTTGACTCCTTCTTTGTCTGACTGGGTCCTGTTGAAGTCAGAAAATATTTAAGCAGTTAGCATGCATATTGGTCAGCAAAACAAAACTAAGGTAGGCAGCACCTAAGCCAGCCAGGCTTGAATTGGACTTTGCACAAGATCGCATGTAAGTCTTAGGGTGGAAATCACCATATACCAATATCTCTGAAAACATCTCTCTCTTAGAATATATAACAAATCGAGTTGCAGGACTCTGGATTTCATCTAGTGCTCCACAGAAGTACATCTGGAGGAAGAGACGGAGCAACCTTTTTTTTTTCTCTGTCAACACAAGGCTTTTAGCCATGTTGAACTGCAAGAAGGGCCACTTCAGATGTCCAAGGAGTCAGGGCTAGCAAGAAAATCAGCAGCCTAAACATTGCTTTTGGTCATAAAAACCACAGGGGCCACAGCCATACTCAGTGGCCTCTACTACATATCTTCTAATGGATCTTCCTCAGTTTCACTCTTCTCAAACTCCTTATGCCAATACTGTTTTAGCCGAACCTCTGGAAATGGAATAGTGGAGAGAACACAGGACAGGGGAACATGAAATGATGGGAGTAGAGAGAATAAGGAAGTAAAAAATAACCTAGAATAGAATTTAAAAACAAAACAAAACAAAACAAACAAAACCCAACCAACCAAAAACCCAACCAAACAAACAAAAAAACCCAAAAGAAACCAAAAGAAGTGGGAGATGGAAGAGAAAAAAAAAATGAGGCAAAAATTGATTAAAAAAAATAGAATTCTGGTCCAATAGGCCCCATTTCACAGCATAAGCTGTTTGTTTCAAAAGGATTCCCTGCAAAAGACTTCTGGGCTGTTGCATTTTTGTCTATGCTGGAACATGCTGCATATCATGCATGCAGGTGGTGTACAGTAACTGCAAGTGCATCACTTTTCAACAGGGTATTTTTCTTCGGGGTGGCAGCCACTTACTATGTTTAAACAGAGAAAAGATCAAAGAAACCTCATGCATAATCTGCTGCATTGGCAAGAGCCCCATGATAGATCTCAAAGCAATGAAAAGACAGGATTCAACCTACTGTTCAGTGCCGTTCTCTTGTCTCTCTGGAAGAAGAAACAAAGTTAGTATCATTTTGACTGCTGGAACTCACTGAAGTAAACATTCAGAAAGACCTATTGCAGTTGCTAGCAGCAGGCTTAATGCAATGCTGCAAAATCACAGCTAAGTGCATTAACACAAATAGCCAGCTTGAGTGGTAATTGCTACTTTTTCTGGTTCCTCTTCTCAAAAGCTAACCAAGTCATCTACGAAAGTGAGCTAATATTGCTAGAATCGAGAATGATAAGTGACTTGCACAAGAACACAACAGAAGCATGTTTCCCCCTGCTCTTTCCAATTCCCTGGGTAGCTGGCACAGAGAAGAGGAGCATGCAACAGCTCTTGAGTACATAACCACTGAGCTAAAAGGCACAGAGGTGAGGGAGTGAGGGAACAAGCTGCCAGGCTGCACGCTCCGGGGAGTTTAACGTGGCGTGACATCTGAGAACAGAGCCTGTCATCTTAGTTGACGAGGAATAGGCTTCTGCCCAGAATGAATCATATACCAAATGTATTTTGTTCTTATGTGCGAGTGTGGGCGGATGGATGGGACCAGGAGGTTACATTGGAGACATGAAGCCAGTTCTAGCCCCATGGCACTGGGCACAGGGTTCTCTGTCCGCAGGGGAAGTACACTGGATAGGCCTCGGCAATACCACAGATGCCTACTCTTGCTTCCGAGTGAATTTGTTAGTACCGTGTCTCCTGGCATTTGTGCATGGGGGAGGCTGGTGAGGAAATATTCTTCACCTCTTGCCTTTATCTCTTGACTCTGAATATTCAGTAATTTCTTAAGCAATGATCACACCTTCCTCTGTTTATCTGTGTCTGGTTTTCCACGTCATTGGCTAAATTGCTTGCGACACACTGCTTGCCTGGGTCTGCAGCTTCAAAACCCTGGTGTGATTTTATATTTCCAAGGCCCAGTGATTTCACAGTTAAAGCTTTGCACAATTCTAACCTATGCCAGCTCAAAGGGAGAGAAAAACCACAGCCCGGATTCAAATCTGAGTTTTCCCTTCAGAGAGAATTACACTTGCCTGTGGCCCACTTGGGCAACTGTTTGAAACGTCTGGCAAATGAAATTTAATGGAATTAAATTCCCATTAACTTAAATATTTCATGGACAACAGTGAAACAGGTCCTGGCCTTCACTGCTCTGTCCAAATGACTTTCTGAAAATGCTGTTTGCTGAGGGATTTTATTACCATGTACTTTATACTGTAACTGGGAAAATTTACATATCTGCAATGTGCCTGTGTTTGTGTGCATGTGTGTATATATCTCATATTTCCTAAACGAAAGCAGTGACCTTTTTTTTTTTGTCTGTGTCTGAAAAGAGATAAAATAAACATAGTGATTTTGTTAGTGTCTCCAAACTTACTTTTCACTGTTTTTTTCTTTTAACCTGATTGACTGCTTGTGTTAGCACAGGCGTTTGTTATTTCTTTGTAGCTGTGAAAGCACCAACACAAATCTTTGCTACATTCTATATTCTCAAAAAATCTGAAACACTTTAGCTCTCTCTGTTCTCCCTACTGGTTTTGAAAATGGAGCGTTGTTTTCCTACTTTAGGCAGAATACTTTGAAATAGAAGCAGCTTTCCTATCGGATTACTGCAACGTCTATGGTAAGGGCAAGCTAAAAAGCTAATAATAAAAACCACACTGATATTCCCCCCCCCATCACAGAAATTAAACAAATACCTGGAGCTTTCTTCTGGCACATTTTGTACAAAGCCACCAGTGAGAAGACAGAGAGGGTAATGACTATCAAGGTGATGACAACTGGCAAGATAATGCCTGCAAAAGAGGGAGAACATAATTTTGCCTGCTGCCCCTGGCTCTGTGTGCAGGAACTGGCATTCACCTACAGCTCCACTCTGCCAAACACTACCAGTTTCTCTGGAGTGAGGCAACCTGCTGCTTCTGTCATTCCTCCCACATCTTAGTCCTTCCCTGACACCTGTGCTGCCCTGCAGAGCTGGTTTTGCCCATTATTAGATGGGAGAGTGAGGGTTTAGCACCTGCCCCACTAGGACTGCCACAATCTCAATCAAGATACTCACAATTCCCCCCCAGAGTTGACGGCCCCCAAAGGTTTTGTGAAAGGTTCAGGCATACATTTGTAATACGTGCAATTTATTTTTTTATTTCAAAATAAGATTCATCTGAAATTCAGTGACTGAAGAGATTATTTCTCTTTTAATGTTGTACACCCATAAAGACACCAAGGAGTTACATAATTCAGTAACATTCCCCACAGCACTTACAACCAGGGATAGAAAAATGCAAGATCTCCTTTTTAAATGAGGACATTTCTTTCCTTTTATTATTTCCCCACCATCTGCCATTTCCTGACAGGTGTTTCCCAGCCAAGAAGCAAAAGAAAAAAAGGATTATGCAATGAAGAGAAGCTTTCCTGGGGAAACATGTAAGCCCAGATTCGTCTCATTTATATATATATATACACACACATACATATGCACACACACAGATTTTTCTTTCTTTGCTTTTTTTTTTTTTTTCCAGTGATCAACCACATTCAAATTTAACAGGGGCTGCCTTGCCTGCTAGCCTAAGCCCTGTGTCAAGGCAGCCTACAGCTGTATTACTGCTGCTTGACACAGCATCGGCCATCATGTCTGCCCAGTGTTTAGAAACAGCTCTTGATGCAGTTAATATTTAATATTCGTGTAAATGTGTGTGTGTGCGCACATCTATGGAACTAGAGGGAGAACCCAGAGACAAGTTTACAGTGGAAAAACATCAAACATATTTTGCTAAGCCAGTACTTTGGGTAGGAAGTAGCAGATGTGCGACAATACTCTCACTAGAGAGATGCATAATATTACAATAAAGGATTAAGTATGATGCATCCTGCAAATATCAAATACTTTAAGTGGCTGCAGAAGACTGCCTTCTAGTCCTTCTCTCCCATGGCAATATGAACAATACATTCACATAGCCCATTCGCAATGATATATTCTCACACTCCTATGAGTTCACATTATGTGGATAACATTTTCATATGTTTCCTTGTATCTTCTCTCACTGGCTAGGACTCTATTCATTTTATTGCTGCTTTTTGGGTTGTTTGTTTGATTTTATCACTTTGAATCAGTCCTTGCAATAATTGTGCTGCTCTTCAGTAAGAGTGGTGCCAATTTGTTAAGCTCTGTGTGTCTTTGAGAGGAGTTGTATAAGGGACAGTTAAATTGGGTTTGTAACAGAGTCTATGTCTGATCAGCTGCCGATATAATTTCTCTGCTACTCTGACCACCCACCAAAAGCCAAACTGATCAACTGGAAACTCAAAAATGCTGGAAAATAAAGTAAGAACACTCACTAGAATAGTTGCTGTCATTGCTTGGCATATTCTTGCTTCCAGAACTGCTTCTAGGAGTGCTAAAATCTGCAAAAGAAATGTTGCCTTTCAGGTTAATGTGTCATTGCCAGAACTTCCTGAACAACTCTCCCCCCAGAACAATGTCTCTGTCTTCAGTTCTGGGGTCATTTGGTGCTCCACAGCTGTAGTTCTTCTCAATAATACATAGACGATATGGCAAAAGGGGTGGAGAACTTTTTCCATTGTGGCCTAGAAGAAACACAGACTTGGCACAAGTGTGGTCTTCCCTGGAATCATCTGTTTGTCCACTTGACAGTTATGAGCTACAAACCTTTTCAATTCTAGGTTAAGATATTGCTCACCATTACAAAACAACTCTTGACAGGCAAATAAACAACCAAAAGACCTGCCTCCAAAATAATAAAGACAAATTGTATTATTATTACTATTATTAATAATAATAGAATCATAGAATGGTAAGGTTGGAAGGGACCTCAAAGATCATCTAGTTCCAACCCCCTGCCATAGGCAGGGACACCTCCCACTAGTACAGGTCACTCAAGGCCNCCCCAACTCTCTCAGCCTGTCCTCATAGCAGAGCTGCTCCAGCCCTCTGATCATCTTTGTGGTCTTTATTATTATTAGTATTATTATTACTACTACTACTAACAACAACAGCTTTAAAAAAAAAAGAGGTACAATATTAGTAGCTTGTGATTTTCTTGAGAATTGAATGAGACGTGCATGCTCCCTCTGCCATGTTTGGGGACAGGAATGACTACAGGGAGCTTCTGGGGTGTTTTTTAAGGCAAAGTTTAAAAGAATGCATGTCTGGTGCATTCTGGTGCTAGTCTGAATCTGAGTCAGGTATCAATAACTCAAAGTATTTATTACCTTGTTGCATACGCTCTGTGAAAAAGCAATCACTGAACTACCAGAAAGTAAAAACCAAACAGCAGTGCTTTCCCAGGTGTGTTATACAGCACACCTGACTGTGTTCCATATTGGGTGGGCTTGAGCAGACATAAAAGCCCACCAGCTGGACATATGTAATGTAATGGCCTTGCTCAGTGTGCACTTGCAGCCCAGAAAGCCAATTGTGTCCTGGGCTGCTTTTAAGAGAAGTGTGGCCAGCAGGTTGAGGGAGGTAATTCTCCCCCTCTACTCCATTCTGGTGAGACCCCACCTGGAGTACTGCATCCAGTTCTGAAGAGGGTTGTGGACATGCTGGAGTGTGTCCAGAGAAGGGCCACAAGGATGATCAGAGAGCTGGAGCACCTCTGCTATGAGAAGAGACTGAGGGAGTTGGGGCTGTTCAGTCTGGAGAGGAGAAGGCTCCAAGGTGACCTTATTGTGGCCTTCCAGTATCTGAAGGGGATCTACAAGAAAGCTGGGGAGGGATTTTTTAGGGTGTCAAGTAGTGATAGGACTGGGGGGAATAGATCCAAGTTAGAGGAGGGGCGATTCAGATTGGACGTTAGGAAAAAGTTCTTCACCATGAGGGTTGTGAGACACTGGAAGAGGTTGCCCAGGCAGGTGGTGGAAGCCTCATCCTTGAAAGTCTTAAGGCCAGACTGAATGTGGATCGGTGCAACCTGATCTACTGTGAGGCGTCCTTGCCCATGGCAGGGGAGTTGAGACTCCTTGAGGTGCTTTCTAGCCCTGAAAATTCTATGGTCCTATAATTTAAATATTAGAAATTACTCTCCAACAACAGCACCTGGGGAAGGTGATCTCTTAAGCAGGGATAGTAGAGAGATATAAGTGGTAAGAATAGGGTAGCAGTCACTGAAGTTTTGTTGCAAGCTCTGAGCTACTGATTGTGTACCCTCTCATGCACTGCACCTGCACAGTTCCTCCTCAAAAAAAAAAAAAAAACAAAAAGAGGGCTCAAATTGATGAGTGGAAGCTATGAAATTAACCATGTCATTAAAATTAACTTCTCAGAGCCATTTTGAATACAGTTTTGTGCTGCTAAGTCTCTGAATAACACAACCCTGTTTTCACAGAAGCTTTTGTATAGGCAGTACTTGTAACTGTAGCCTGCTGAATTCAAGTTAACAAGCAAAGGTGGTTTGTCCCAGCCACTCCTGCCCTCTTGCTGTACTGATTTTAAACTCGAGTCCACTACTGAGAAAAATTTTGCTGATTGTTTTCCCTCCACTGTTCTGCTTCTAACCACATTTCCATTCTCACAACATACTCGCAACTGTTTGGCTCTGTAAGAGTATGTTGTCTCCTGATAGGAACAGAGCAAAGCAGGGAACAGCCAGGGCTAGTTTCTCTGCAGGTTTGCTGGATATGCCACTATACTGGGTTTTTCAGGTAACTAGGACTGGTCCTACTTAAAAAAAAATAAAAAAATATGTGGATTGAGTGATAGTGCAAAAGGAGAGTTGCGAGAGCTGTGTTTTCATGTTTGTTTCACCCATGTGTGACTGTGTGAATTCTGGGCAGATTGGTTAGCTTCTCTGCTTCCTTTCTTCTTTTGTTGTTGTTTTGCTTTGTCTTTTTCTTTCTCCCCTTCCCCACCTTTCATTAGTCTGGCCAGACTAAATCTCATGGGGGAAAATGATCATTTTGTGCTCGTGTGATGTCTAAACAATACAGACACAGCTGAGACATTCCTGATGCTGTAGTGTAGGAAACAATCATTGTCTGTGACCCTTATCTCTGACAAATCACTATGTTTCTTTAAAGCAGAAGCTCTCTCCCATGGTGACTGTCTGCTGAGGGGCGATAATGTAAGGATGGAAACTGTGAGCCATCATCAACTGGCTGAAATAATTCTTATGACTTTGTAATTTCATGTGATTGCTTTAGATTTCCCATGGAAATACTACTGCCCTTTTCTCTGCTTTACCTGATCTGCTACATGAAACACAGGGCAAACAGGCAATTATCACAGCAATGAGTTATCCTGGATGCTGGCTGAAAATGTCAAGAGGCAAATTACACTGAAAAGCATGAATGTGTATCACTGCACTCGTGCAGTATCTCCTCAGGAGAAAAACAGAGGATTTCAAACCCACTAGTTAATTTCCTAGTTCTTTGCTAAATGACAAAGATGTGAGTAAGACAGGAAAGAAAAGCCCCTAGGTTAGCATTTTAACTGCTTGAGAACATAAGTACGAAATGCAACAGCTAAAAAGAAGCACTATGGAATGAATAAAATGGATGAAGGAATGAGAACCTTCAACTTAGTTACCCACTTCATTCACTAAAGTTTCTCATAAACCAGCTCAAGCTATGGAACAATCTGGGATTAGAAAAACAACTGATTTGACTAATACATCCATGATGGTAACGGGAGGGATAAGCTTTTGCTGGCAGCAGCTGCAGCAAGAACTGCAGGGACCGGTACAGAAGAGGCTGTTTCCTGATAAGCCCAGAGAAAGGAAAATAAGACAATACAGGCTCACCAGTGCAGGAAACTCTTGTCTTACTCTGGGACCTTTTGCTTTACCACAGGACGAGGAATGCGAGCCACTGACAAGAACAAGCTCCTCGGTAAACACGCTGTTTATATCATTTTCCCAGTGCATTACATAGTACTGGCCTGGTTGTTTTTTTTGTGCTTCCACCCTGTTTTCTTTTCAGTACCTGCCAGTCCAACACAGCATTCAGCTGATATCAGAACAGAGCTACTCACTGCCACAGGTTGAGCATCAGTCCTCTGCTTCTCTGAACTGTGCTTCAGGGCCATTCTTCCCACAGAGCCTCTTTGTTCCCTGAATGTTTCCTTTCCTCAGGTGCCCCTTTCCCACCCCACACTAGTCCTTTTGGTCAGTACGTGCAGAGCAAGTTCTTCTATCACTCTTACTTGTTGATTCTGTTGTGGGACTCACGTGAAGATCTACAACGAAACAAAAGCGACAAGTTTGTTAGTACCTTGTTTAAATCTGTTATACTCTGGACAGAATCTTCACATCACACAAACTAGCAGACTCTAGCAATGTGATCAGTAACACCACGAGAAGTGCTGCCCCAAAACTGAGACTGTTCCCAAGCCCAGAGAGTCTGAGCTGTGGAAGTCTGCAAACACCCCTTATAGATGGGAGCAGAATCCAAAGCCTAGCCTATGCTAGGCTGTTATGCCACTCAAGAGAAAAAAATCCTGAATTAATTTATTCCTAAAAGAATTCCTCCTGCTAAAGCCAAATAAGTGCCAGAAAGTGAAGAGCGGACACTTAACTGACGAATAGGTGATTTAATAACAGAAACTCAGGTACCTATTAGAGCCATGTCTTCAAGTGTCACAAAATCCTTTACAAATGAATCTTCAGTAATTATCTTGGTGCTTTTGGCTAGCAGATTGCTGAGCAGCAGGAGTAAGAGGCATTGTTAAACGAGAAAGAAATGGATCTTGCAAAGTGCTGTGCATACTGTTTACTGGCCTACTAGTGTCATCTTCCTCTGCACTGCATGAGTTTTTGCTGCAGAACACTAATTTTTTTTTTTTTTTCATTAGCTTTTTGTTAGTGTGCTGCTGCTTTTGTGTGTCTAGACTGTAGCTGTCTTGGAAATGAAGGTGGCTGTGAGTACCTCACATTTGGAAGCTATCCACAGACAACGATTGCACCTACAGTGATTTTTATTTTGTTGCATCAAATCTTTGATGTGATCACTCTAAAGCCAAAGGGAGCCAGGCATGCCCATGTCTTTGAGAAGATCCACCTGCATGAACTGGCAGCAAAACGTTGGTCTGTTTGTACACGACAGACTGCCTCTTGCCCAAGATGAGCGACTGGCAGCCTGTCTGCCTGGTGAAACCCCTCATGCTGGGTTACTGGTGCTACCAAGGGAAAAAGCCCTCAGGCCCTATATCCTCAGCTGCCACTCATTATTTTCAGGTATAATCACAGCATTTGGTCACCTTCCTCTAGGCTTGAAGGCACCATGAAAGTCCCTTGTTAGATCTCTTCAGGGTTCACTGCTGCCACAGCATCTATAGGGATATGGTGCATCTAACCCTGTCCCAAGAGCTCCCTGGGAGGACATGACCCACCAGCACATCCTCCATGTCCTAGCTGTGCCAGGCTGGGATACAACAGAGGGACCAGCGTGAAAGCAGCAGTAACTTCTGGCAGGCATCCAACCTCTCCCTTGAATGCCTGGGATTGCAGTGGTCCCTGGGGGGTACAAATCCACTCTCATGTCCTTGCTGCACTATCTGTGCTGTGGGCTGATGCTTTGCATGAGGGCAGCTCCTAACACTGCAGCTGTCACGTGAGTAAAGCACATTATTCCACTGCTGGGAATATACTCTTTGAAAACCATAACTGCTGCTGTTGTTTTCCCTCCTCTAGACACCCAATTAAAAACATGGATCACTTGAACCACTGGGGTGCAAATAACCACTTTTGTTAATGATATATATGAGAGAGCTTTAACTGCCTTCTAATCACAAACATGAAGGAAAAGAACATTCAGGTCAAAAAGCAAAGTACTTTACAGTCTTTACAGTCAGCAGTGAGAGTTTTTCTTGAATGTACTGAATATTAGTAAAGCTAAGTGCTCTGTAGATATACAGTTCTCTCACCCTGGCTTCCTGGGATCCAGAAGAGACATTTTTTAACTAAGATTTTTATCATCTCATCAATCCATCTGTAAAAATCAATGTAACTAGCTCAGAAAGGATCTCTGTGATGTCTAGGCAAAGTCCAGGCAACGTCTACTGCGTGTTTGGGCAGCATGAACAACAACGGCCAAGGAAAAGCTTTTGGGAAGTTAATAACTTGCCTGCCAATGGAGGTTTGGAATGACACACAGTACAGGATGCAGTAGGACACATACCTGGTGCTAAGGAAGCTTCCAAATAGGGTATGATTACTTGTTACTCAAATACTGCCTTTCCCTCAGCCTATAAGGAGTAGGATCTCATGGAGAAAATGCCATGTGATCACACAGCAATGGTTGAACAAGCAAAGGGTAGAGCCCTGTGTGTGCATATTCTTGGAGAAAGGGAAAAGACCTTGTCACATCTAACAAATAGATCATTGTACTATAAAACTTCGAAGTTTGTCTCCCTCATTGCTCTATAGAGCTTTGAACTTGTCTCAAGCAAAGTTTGAAGAGAGACGAGCTTCTATAGGAAGACTTCCCAAGATTCTAACATAATAATACCTCTTACCTTAAAATCACTTTTGCAAAGTGAGCCCTCTGGGCTTGAATTAGAGCAAATAAATATATAGGCAAAGCATGGCAAGACTGAGACTGATATCCAAGATGTATGTAACTGACATTAGGCTCTGCAAACAGGAAGGGTTGGGCAACCTACAGTTCAGTAACCTCCGGCATAAACAAAAACCTGGCCAGACCTTGCTACTTCAATAAATCCAGACAGCAGAAATGATCCTAGGTAAAAAACATGACAGCAACCTCTTGCCTTTCTTTCAAGGACTGTAGGAGCCTCCTGAGCCTTTGTTCATTTTCTAAAAATTCCACACATCTACACAAAATAGAACTACAAGCATCTTTCCTAAGGATGTCCCACCCAGGTTCTACTAGAGCATGAAAAATTGAACAGGAAAAGAATCTCGGGCCCTTCTCTCTCTCTCCATGATGCAAGCAAAGTACCAGCTCACCTGTGATTTATCCCTCAGAGACCGCTCGACCCTGCCACACAAACAAGACTGTGCTTATTGAAGTGTTCAGCAGGTCCTTTCAGTTCGCATTTTCTACATAGCTATCCAGTGCCCTTTTGGATGGGGTCAGAACAAGGAGGACAGAAGGAAAGGCAGCATTTCCCTGGCTAACACGGTGATTGTAGCTACTTGAACTGCCTGTTCAGAGCTCACCGCAGCCTTTGGGGCTGCGAGTTAGGGGGCAGATGCTCTGCATAAAGAATCTGGGAAGATTTCCAGATTGATCATCGAAAGTGATTCCTTGTTGTGCGGTAAGGAGGACAAGGATTAAAAAAAAAAAAGGCATGTGATGGTGGCATGATTTGAAAATACCTGGTTGAGTCAGTTCAGTGCTGGTTAGAAGCTTGACAGATGGAGAGAGACCCATAACTAACCTCTCCCCACTCTGTTCTCCAATAACTGCCACCTAAGCAGCCTGGATACCCTGTGGTTTGCTGCTTTTGTTTTTGGAGGACAGCCACATGAAACCGTGTTCATTGGCAAAACAAATGAATAAATTTGGCTGATTACTGAGAGGGGATACCACAATATAAATCAAAGCAAAATGAAGAACTTTAAAAAAAAACACAAAAAAACCCCCAAATTTCCTTGGCATGACCAGGCTCTAGATCTGTAATTGTGTTAACTGAGGCTTTGCTGTATTTTCCATCCCCCAGGGCACTTCAGTTTTTGTGTGTGTCGCTGTCTTTGAAGAAGCTGAAGCTATGGTGAGTAATTTTTAGCTAACATCGCTGTCTGGAATTCCTGCACAGTTTGTGTACAGAGTCAAACCCTTCTTGTCTCACTCCTAAGAAGTTTTCTTAAGGAGTGTTGTTGTTGTTTAGGCCACAGAATAAAAAGCTACAATCCTTGCAATTTCTCAAATACATTTCAGCTCTGAGTGATCCATTCAATCTTTAAGTTTTCATTAATTAAACAAAAGGAGAAAGTTAAATATCAGTAAGCAATCCTCTGTGAAGGGGGATAACGAGCAAGAGATGTGTTATACATGACAGCCAAAGTTACACTTAAAGGAGAGAGTGTGTGTGTGTGTCACTGGCACTCATGCAGGTTGCTGTCTGTGGTAAAAATGGTCCCTGTTGCTTTCTGTAGGCTGGATGAGCACTGCACAGCCACTCCTCTGTGGCTGGAGGTTATCATATGGCGATATTGTTCTCTGATGCTTCTCTGACTTATTTCCTAGGCTCCCCCACTCATTTCAGTCACTCTGCAGCTCTCTGTGGCAGTCCTCTCACACCCTGATCTTTCAATATGGCTGATGGAAATTTTCTCTTCAAAATATGCTCTTTTTGAGGGGGTTGTTTTTCATTTTTATGCAACAAGAAAGGAAATTTTCATCAAAATAGCATTAAAAAAGAGAGAGAGAAAATGGTCTCAAAACTAAATATATTCTCTTGCATTGAGCTTAGTCAGCAGAATTATTTTGGTTGAGTATACCAAATAGTCAAACCCTTCTGGTTTGGATCAATTTTATATGACTTCATCTTTCCCTGGTGGCTTGGGTGATTTCAGCTTGCAAGCCCTTCAACTGCTAGCTTTGTTGTCCATACCAGCTTCTGCTCTGGTGAATGAAAGGTATCCAACCCCAATGTAAGGCCTTGAATGTGAAACTTCAAAGATCCGGGAAGAGGTAATCTAAAGGCGGTAAGAAAGACAGCACTGCTTCTAGTCTCCGCACAGAATGAAACAACTGGCTTCACATTTACATTACTTTAGAAGTTATTAGAGGGCAGTATTTGTCTTCCCATGACCCTGAGCAATTTCGCATAGAAGAAAGCTCTTTGGAGGCAACAAAAGCATTTTCTCTTAAAATCTTTAGTGTACACAGAGAATAAAGGGGCAAGGGTGGTGTAAAGGTGCATCTCTGTTTGGGATAAGCTACCTAATGAGTGAGTAGCGGGATTCCTTGCATATTGAAGCTGCAGGAAGGAAACAACGAGCTGGTGCTGTGAGGAGACAAGAGAGATGTGGAAATCCTGGTGTGGAAGTATTTGGAATGGCAGCTTTATGGGAACTCAGAGTACCAGCTATGCCAAGACCCTAGACTGGCTCCCCCCGGATAGATAGGACTTTCCATTCTCAGACAGGCAATTACAGCCCTGGCATGTTAGGTAGTCCCCAAGCTTAAGAAGATTTAGTGGTTTCACAACAAAGTGAGCTGAGTAAGATGATGACTTTCATGAATAGGTCCAAAGAAGGTTGTAAAACTTTCTGGGCAAATTTTAAAGGTAAAACGAAATAGTAAAACCAATGTAACAGGTAATTCAATACACCTGCTCCATAGCCAGGTATGTATTACAATTTCATTTTAACCTGGAGAATTTACCTATGTGAGAGAACTTTTGATTAAAACCATTGCATTTTACTCTCTTATTGTAGTGGACCAATACCATGGTTGCCATACCATGCACATGTCTGCCAAAAGACACAAAACCTAACAGGATAATCAGGAATCTACAGCTCACAATATAGATGTTATGGGACACAGACCTGCTGAAATAATTGCTAAGAATCATCTCTAAATCAGCGGCCTTGGATTAAAAATTTTTAAATCCTTATTTCAATAAAATGTTTATTATTGCAATGCTTGTTGTTATAATATGTTTTCACACACTTTAAAGCATTTCAGTGTGTACTGGGTGTGTGATATTACTCCACTTTTATGTCCTGTCCTGTTTTCTATGAGGAAAACACAGTACATGTTCATGCTAATCTCCCACAGCATGGTTATGTGCATCCTCATCTCCTATAACCTCTCTGGAGGTTGCAAGAAGATTCTTGTATCCAGTGGGGAATGTTAAACAGTAATAATAACTGGGATATACAAATAAAGTCAGTGTCCTTACATACCTATAGCTGAAATGAAGTATTGAGTAAAGTGAAGGCAGAAGAGACCCTAGGAAAACCTGAATAAGTGGTTCTTCAGCCAGCTAGAAGCATAATATATAATCGCTTGTATGACCTGGCATCTGCATTGACCATGGTGTTTCTTAGTGGATAAATGCACCAAAACACAGACAGAAAAACAATAAGACTAGGCTGGAGGTGGTAAGGATTAATATCTTATTTGACCTTGCACATGATTGTGTTGTGCTTTGCACAATGTCATATGGTAATATGCATTGACTTGCCCTTCAGATTTATTAACAATTGTTAAAATTATAGCTGTTTTCTCCTTTCTCTCCTTTGTTTTGCAGCCAGAGAGTTTATCTTGATGTCTCCTCTGACAGTCAATGCTACACAATGACCACATACAGCATCTGTAAGGATTGCTATTGCCTTTTGCAATTTATATCTTCCTGTAATGGCATTGAGTATCTCAGCTGAATGTTTTGAAGTTCACCTGTCACTCATAACTCCATAGCTAGATGACATGGACACAGAGTACCCTGTGTGGATAAGGAGATGGCCTTCCTTCCAGGACAAGGCAGGAGAAATACAAAAGAGATTAGGAATTATTTGCATATTTTTCACTGTTTGCGTAGGAAAATAGAGTGCAGGTTTTCAAGACTTACCTGAGGTTCCAGGTGCAGAAGTGAGGTTTTGTAGGAAGGCTGTAGAGGAGAATGACCATCCCTTAGTAGATGAAGCATCCAAACTCTCATTGTATGCCGATTGTGTTCCATTTACTTGTGTAGCTGGAAATGAGACAGATAAGAGACATCTGCAGGTATGTTCAGGTAACATATATCTGCACAGGCATTATCTTAGATCCTGGATCATCCCTGAGATACACTTCCACCATTATAGAAGAGTCTTAAGGTCAGAAAGTGCTACAGCTTCTGCTGACTGCTTGTCAGGTGACAAACCACTCCTAAGTAGCTGCTACTACTGGCATGGTTGAGACATCTCTAAAGCACATCCTAGTGTCAGATACAGCTTTAGACCTGCGTCTGCAGACAGCCTAGAGCTCTGCCTTGGGAGCCCGGAATAACTAGATAGTCTTGCACCAAGGGCAACATGAGCAGAAGAGAGAACCTCACTTACTGCCCTCTAACTTTAACTTTCATTAAAAACAAACAAACAAACAAAAACAATTAAGAAGGAAATGAAAAACCAAACTTCAGCCATAACTATCACAGAATGTGATAGCATAAAAAGGTTTAGAGGTTGTAATTAAATGTGAAGTTAATTATTTCATTTTGTACTGTTAAGGTCTAGGAAATAATATAACCCCAAAAATTAATGTATGAAAAAATAAAGTGCCTTTTTTTTTCTGCATTCATACAGTCAATAGACGATCAAGGCTCTCTGTACCACTAGATTTGTGGCCTAAGGTAACTCCAGGATGATGGTGTGGGGCACTGCCTGAGCCCATGGAACTGAAGGTCAAGAAGAAAGAATTTAAGCTGTTCCAGCACAGCTGATAAATCCTACCTCTCTGCTCAAACCTCAGTGTAGCAATAGGCAAGACAGTGCTTACTGAATAAAACATGGAGGTGTCCAAGAGTAACCTTATACTTCCTTTCTGATATAAATCAAAGATGCAGCTGAGCTGTAAACAGTTTCCAGCGCCTCTTCATATGAATTTCAAACACTAGAACTAAAATAACTTTAAAACATGTTTTAGTCAAACAAGTGCAACACCGTGCACACAAATGATATGCATCTTGAGGAATGCATCATTATACCTCTGGTTATAAGTTTGGTCACTCAACCCTTTTCTCAGGGGAAAAAAAAGAATCAACAAAGCAACACTCAAAGCTCCCTGTTCTACCACTGCACACCACTGACTTGGCCTTTCCCTTCCCCTCTCATTTATTAAGCGCAATACCTGGAACAGGTAAGCTTCAGTAAACAATGAGCTAAACCGGAGTGAGATGAAGCCACTGGAGTCAGGGGATCCATACAACCTTGGGAACTGAGAGGAGCTGGACAGCCAAGCATGGTATCTTTGAAGGTCAAGGCATGGAAGGAAACTGCTGGAAATTGTGTAAAATATGCTCAAACACTTAAATGCTACTTAAATGCTTAAAATATGCTTAAGACTTTCTCTGAGATTCCAGTAAAGACAAGCATAATTTCACTGTCAGCTCACACCAGAAACTTCATCATTGTAGTCCTTCGATATGCAAGTCTACTCTGCAGTAGAGATGAGTGTAACAGACTCCTCTACCTCATTTTTCACTATGCTGTAACACAAGGATCTGAGAATTTCAAAAACTCCTATATTCTCATCATAAAAGCCTTGAACAAATCTTTAAAAGCCAACACTTCTTACTTTAGGTTCTTAGTGTGAATTTTAATCTGAGATTGGTTAAAAACAACAAAACAAACAAAAAAACCCAACCAAAGAAAAAAACAAAACAAAACAGCAACAACAACACACCCTGAACACAATTCAAAGAACCTCCCCCTCCCTTTAAGATGCACGGGCTTACAACACTAACAGCAATTGCCTTAAGGTTCCCTTATCATAAGTAAAAGGTTGGATGGGAGAATTAAAAGTAAGGCAGAGTAAGAGTAAGCACTCATGTACAGTGACATCTGAATACAAATACATGTTGTGAACATTGCAAAACAAGCAGACGTGTGGGAGAGCTGAGGAGGGAGACTACCCATTGCCTTGTAACCCCATGGAGAGCTGTTTTCCCATGGGGATCACGCATCCCAGGTGTCCTATCAGTTCTGGCAGCAGCCCAGCCCCGGGTGCTCCTCTTCTGTTTGGAAGCCGTGAGAACGGATTGTTCCTGGGAACAGGGCCGTGCACTGGATGTGCCTCGGTAGGGGATCATGAGACGAGGTGTGATAGTGTTCCCATTTAATTTCTTTAAAATTTAACCTGGGTGAAATTCTTCCCCAACCCAGGCAACACCAGATATGACTCAAGCCTTTACCCAGGGCTTGGTGTGAAGCTTGTTGCATTTATTTTGTCTGACTGCAGAACAGGCCCCCCATCCCCAGTGTCACGGGGTGAAGTAGACGTGCTATGGTGTGCCATCACGTCCCAGACAAAAAAAAACCCAAAACCTACAACCTGGCAGGCAAGGCTCCTTGGATTTTGCTGTACTACTGTAAGATTAAATCCTAGCAACCCAATTCTCTGCTGACTTGTGGCTCTGAAGCAGCTTTTAAGCAGCATCCAAACCTTACGCCTAATGCACAGCCAGGCTCTACCATCAATACATTTAGCAGATTGAACAGCTTCTGTGCCAAAAGCCTATGGGAGCAGAAGCATCCATATTCAGCCCCTGCTCTCGTACACCACGGTGGCACTGACAGCACAGTACGCCTGCTAGAAATCTGCCTTCCTGGTAAATCCCATAACTCATATCGATGCAAAGTTTAATCTGATCTCAACAGGAGAAGACAGCACAAGCCCTTACTGCGGTGCCCGTGCTCTGCACAGGAACAGGCAGGGGACTCTCTGTGGGCACATAGTGACTCACTTCTGCCGTCCCCACTGACACATCGCTGCAGTAATTCATCACGCTTCGCCTCAGCCAGCTGCAGCGAAGATTTCTGCCTGCCTAGCAGGTGGAGGCCTGGGCTGGCAAAAAAACCCCAACCAACCCAGCACAGCAGAGAAGGGCTGCTGCTGCAGAAGCACTCGCATCATCGCTTAATGGGTTCGTTGTCAGCAGCTGATTATGAATAAAAATGGTAAAGCAGTAAAGATTGTAAAATAGCTGCCCAAATGGGGATGATTGCTGCAGCAGCAGAAGTCTCTGGCAGTGATGCAGCTCTCCCTGCTGATATTTTGATAAGATAAATGACAGTGTGTTAACACATATTTTTCAAAGGGATAATCAACAACAGGAAACCTGAAAGCTGCTTTGTAAAGCTGCTGCCTGAGACTCAGGTATTTCCTTACTCTTTGTGCTCTGAAAACTCTTTATTTTCTTTAACCAGCTGAAATTTGACACATATCTTCACTTGATCTTAGCATGATTTTCTACTTAACCTCCATATAATCCAGATACATTTTGGCATTTCCCAAGAGTACTTTGAATTTCCTTTGCAGCAGGCTGTTACATAACTACCTTTGACATCATAAGATGCTTCGAGTAAGTGGAAAATACTCTGCATATACTCTGCTCTGCAAAGAATATAGACATCTGCATAAAGTGTGTTAAAACCTTACTCAAGGAAATCCCTTTACAGGGCAGAAGCTGCACCCAAACCATGTCAAAACTCCAGCATGAGGGCTTTGTTAGATGGAAGACTAAGGCTTTTCTTCTGAGCTTGTATCTTTTTCATAAACACACACCTGGACCTCACCTTGTAACCAACAGCCAGAGAAACCATTTGCATTAATTAATGTGTTCATGTTAAAATCCCAGTGCAGCAAAATCAATGGAACTTCTCATCCATTCAAAGGAACAGCAATCTTAGATTTAGTATTTGCACGCATAGCTGACTGCATCTGCTGACTTTACATTTCCTGGTAAGCAGGAAACCTCAAGGATTTAAAAATCTGTTTTAAAACACCTCTCTGCCTCACATGTCTCAGCAGCTGACTGTAGTCAGTGGGTACATATAAGATGCAGTAATGGCCTGAGGCCAGTTCAGGATCTGAGAACTATTGGAGAGAGTTCAGCAGAGAGTCACTAAGATGAAGAGGAGACTGGAACATATCTACCTGATGAGGAAAGGCTGAGAGAGCTGGTACCATTTAGGCTGGAGAAGACTGAGAGGAGGTCTCATTAATGCTTAGCAAAAGAGCAAATATCAGGAGAATGGAGCCAGACTCTGCCCAGTGGTGTCCAGTGACAGGACAAGGAGCAATGGACACAAACTGGAACACAGGAGGATCCACGTAAACATAGGGAAAATATTCTTGACTTTGAGGGTGACAGTGCATTGGAACAGGCCGTGGAGTCTCCACTTCCAGAGACATTCAAAACCCACCTGGTCATGCTCCTGTGTGATTTCTTCTAGGTGATGCTGCTCTTAAGAGTGGGGTTAGGCTGGATGGATCTCTAGAGGTCCCTTCCAACACCTACCCTGATTCTGTAACTGAGCAATGCGTGTTACCATAACCTTCTTCTGGTAGCTTTACTGAAGCGCAGCTTCCTTCTTAACTACCAGTACTTTGATAAAACCAGAAAAACTACCTCCTCCACTCTTTCCTCACTTTTAAATATTTGATACTTCATTGCACTGTGATGTATCATTGTCTAGAAGAGTGGCAGGAGATAAATAAACACGACAGCCAAAAATCCACTCGGAACTTAATACCCTGAGAGTTTGGCCTTGCTTAAGATGCTTGTTCCACATCCAAGTGAGGAAGAATGTCATCTTTCATTGCATTTCATATTATCTTTGATAGCTCCAGATGTCCCAGGATGTGAAACTCTGATTGCAGACACAATTTGCTGTAGTGTGCTACCATACAAATTCCTGTTTGAAGGCCTGGGCTGCACGAGTGAGGTCACTGTCTGATTAAATACAAACTAGTGGAATTGACCCCTCATATCAATAAATATGAAGGTTAAGGAGACAGTTTTAATTGCTGGCTTCCAATATTTTAAGCAGGCTAGGAGGGCAAAGAGGGAGAGACGGCCTGCAGAGAAAATGAGTACTGAAGACTTTTAAAAAAAAAGACAGAATAGTTTGCATGATTTCACAGTGTATGGAGCACTGGAGGCTTTTCTTGAATCTATGATAAAAGGTGACAGCAGCCACAGAAATTGCAGCAGAGACAGGAAGCCCTGTCAAATCTCTGCTGTGGGAAAGAGATCATTTGCTGAAGCTTTTAGCAGGAACTGAAGCAGAGAAAGTAATGGCTTCCATTACAAGCAGCAGAGACACTTGCTTTTCATTAAAAATCAGGTGAGTAAGGTACATTTTGAAGTGTCACAAAAGAACCACTGTCTTCTGCTTTGGTCCCAGATGGCCAGCCTAAAGAGAGGGAGAAGTGAGTGCTAGTGAAAGATTAAACAGCTTTCATCTCCTGTCCATTCTGTGCTTGCTGCAGGAGGTGCAACTCCCTCAGCCCTGCACGGCCACTGAGGATATTGGCAGGGGCTGGGAAACTGCAGAGAAACTGAATGCACTTCACCATGCCAAGATGTGGGGTGGAAATGGAGAGCTACATCTGCCCAGCAGCCAGACAGTGATCAAGGGGTCAGTGAGTTTTCTGCAGGGTTACTCACGCCTCTGTACAGCCTCTGTGCCATGCTCTGCCCCAAAACCACTACCTTGTGCCTCCTCCAAGAAGGCAAATGCTGTTCTGAGATACATTAAGAAGAGTGTGGCCAGCAGGTTGAGGGAAGTTCTCCTACTCATCTACTTTGCCCTGGTGAGGGCACTCCTGGAGTACTGTGTCCAATTCTGGGCTCTCCAGATCGAGAGAGACCAGAAACTACCAGAAGGAGTCCAGTGAAGGGCCACAAAGATGACTGAGGGGTGACTAGAGCATCTCTCTCACAAGGAGAGGCTGAGAGAACTGGGGCTGTTTAGCCTGCAAGAGAGAAGATTGAAAGAGGATCTTATCAATGCTACAGGGTCATGAGGATGGGGCTGCACTCTTTTCAGTTGTACCCAGTGATAGGACAAGGGACAATAGGTGCAGACTAGAAAACAAGAAGTTTCACTTAAGCATAATGAAGAAATTCTTTACTTTGAAGATGCTCAAGCACTGGAACAGGCTGCCCAGAGAGGTTGCGGAGTCTCCTTCTCTGGAGAATTTCAAAACCAGGTTGGATACATTTTTGTCAAACCTGGACTGGAATAACCTGTGTTAGCAGAGAAGTTGGACTAGATAGCCTCCAGAGGTCCCTTCCAGCACTTAATCTTCTGTGATTCTGTCTTACTCCTTTGTGCTGAAGCTGAGGCTATGACTTTCCTGAAAGGCAGATCAAGATTTTGTCTTTAAGCCCACTAAAACAGGTTTTCACATGCACATTGCTTTCCAAATACTACTTAGTGTCGAAAGAAAATACAAAGTCTTGTAACACAGAGCAAGTCCCAAAGTCTTCTTTAATTTTCTCTTTTTACAATGGGTAATGAGAGGTAGGTAAGCCCTGCTTTTATGTTCCTTTATCGACCACTCTTTATCACAAGATTTTGGGATTTTTTTAGCTTAAAGAGAAGTTTTGGAAAAAAAAACCCAACACAACCCAAGCAACTAGGGACTGAACTGTAGATGATGGGAAGAGAACACAAGAGGAACAGAAAGGAAGCATGTCAGTGAAAACTTCATGCGCAGGCCCATTGGACCTGAGGCACCATCATATCCCAGCACCACTGTTTTTTGGGCATTAGTGCAGAGCAGTAGCTTGAGCTAAGCTGCACTGGCAGGAATGCCTTTCCTCATTATGTTACCTTCCCCTGCAGGAGTTCTACCTGTCACCAGTGTTTAGTTCCAGGTGGATGTGCTGTTCTGGTACCGGCAAGCCAGGAACCTCTGCCTAACTGAAAGGACTAATGGTTGCGCCCACAACACAGTTCACCATGCCAGGGGCTTTTGACAGGCCCAGAGGGTCACAAATGCAAGCTTGAACAGATTCTTTGTGGCCTTCGATATCGCTTCAGCAGCTTGTGCACCAGCCAGACTATGTTCTTAGACTGATGATACCAGCATTTAAAAGCCAAGCCAAAACCCAAAAGACTTGAGGCTGACAATCAGAAAACACCCTGCACAATCACAATGGGAAAGCTCCATCAGTAGATGTAATCACCACTAAGTGAAAGGGTGATTGCTCTCCAAGCAGCTTAGCAGGCTCTGTTTCACAAAGGGTGGCTTTAAAGGAGAGTTGGCATAAAACAAGCATGCAGGCTGTTTCACAGAAGTCCCTTTTCAGGCAAGGAAGGCAAGGGAAGAGAAGTCAAGTTCCAATCATTTGTCACAGTTGAGTGTGCTCTAAATCAGTTCCAGGAACATCATTCTTATGTTGGTTGTTGGGTTAAATATCTGGACCCAATGGAGCAAGTCCAGGGGAGGGCCACAAAAATGACGGGGGCCATTGGAGCATTTCTGCCATGAGGACAGGCTGAGGGAGCTTTGGGGAGACCTAACAGCAACCTTCCAGTACCTGAAGGGGATCTACATGAAGGATGGAGAGAGACTGTTTGCAAAGGACTGCAGTGACAGGATGAGGGGCGATGGCTTCAAACTAGAGAGAAGTAGATTTAGGTTGGATGGCAGGAACAAGTTCTTTACTGTGAGGGTAGTGGAACACTGGAACATGTTGCCCAGGGAGGTGTTTGGGGCGACCCACCCCTGAAGATACTGAAGATGAGGGTGGGCAGGGCTCTGGGTACCTGAACTAGTTGAAGATGCCGCTGCTTACTGCAGAGGGGGTTGGACTAGACAACCTTTGGCGGTCACTTCCAATCTAGACCATTCTGTACGTATTTTCAATTTTTGAAGACAATGAAATATGGAAAAAAAAAAAAAATTCTAAGCTCCAGTTCAGCAAAAGATTTGACCATTTACAATGCCATTCATAGACAAAAAAAGACAATCTGAATTTCATCTTAAATTTACTGAACTCCTTTATGATGTTATTATACTTATTTAAATTGACCCAACTACTTGCTGGATATGTGGAATTTTTTAAAAAGTATATTCTTTTCCTAAAATAGAATCTGATTCACTGGTCCACACACATTACTCTGAAGATTTATGGGCAACAAAAGTATTTGCTGGGATTAATGCATTGTGATTAGTACTATCTCTCTGCTTTTATACTATGACTTGTAACAATACAGAGCATAACTATCTGCACATTGTGACATACTAAAAAAAAAACAAACTGAAAAACCCAAACAAAACCAAATAGGGTTGTTCTGACAGCACTCTGATCACAAAGAACCATTTATTTTATTGATAACACCAAGCATAATCCATGGAAGACAATAAAAAACTAAAACCCTTTCAAATACATCTCTCTAAAATACAGGGAGATTAAAATCCGTGTAATGACTTCAGGTCACCTCCACTACAAACTGAAATTACAGCATTCTTTGTGTGATATCCTAGGGCAAGAGTCATTAAAGATATGCAATCTGATAGAATGAATAGCTCTGTTCCTCCAAATCCATTACCCAAACTACTCTCTTTGACCTCCTCACACTGCTCCACACTGCTTTACAGAAATGCTGTGTTCAAGAACTCCAAAATAACTCAATTAAAGGCCCACTTACTATTTGTTGGGCTGTCACTTTTCTCTGTCGCTGCTGGGGTCGCTTTGGCTGGTGGGTTTGTTGTTGTACCTTGTGTTGTTTTTTGCGTAGTGCTAGGTGAAGGAGGTCTGGGGGCTAACAAAGGAAGAACATACAAATGATTTTCTTAGTTTTGTATACAGTCATATGCACACACGCAAACCACACCTATTCCTCTACTTGCAGCTTAGCTTTAAACTATTGAAATAATACTTAATTTAAATTGAAGATCAACAAAGATGAGGCTCCCTTTGGTGCAGAGAAAGCTGCTCCACCGTCCCATAGGTGGGTTGTCCTACTGAATACAAGCCTGTGACAATGCCATTACTGGCCCTGGTTTGGAGTTTCCTTGAGCCTGACTAGGAGAAAGCTTCTGCACATACTTGCAAGCTTTCACCAATGAGTTCACTCACTATAAAGCAAGTTCTCCAGCCAAGAGACACTGTTGCTTGAATTCCCGGGTGACCACTGGGATGACATCAACAGCTAGCTCAAATAAATGTTCACTTACTGGTTGTGAGGGATACAGTCGTAGCTCTGACTGCAGTTGTCAGCACCGATGCTGTTTGTGAAGCTGTCTGTGAAGTTGTTTGAGAAGTTGTTTGTAAAGTTTTTGCGTCCACAACTTGTGCTGCTGCAAGAAAGGCATTCACATCTTTAGTGGTTTATTTTATCATGCATAAATAAACAGCACATGCCTCTAATTGCCTTCTCTCACAGAAAATTTCTGTTTAAAATCTGACCCTTACAGAGCTTTCTTACCCACTGTGGCAGGTTAGGAACTTCTCCCTCCCACTATTGAAATGTACCAGACTAGCTCAGATGGCTTGGAAGTAAGATAAAGCTCTATTTACAGCAAAGCAAAATTTACAGTCATATATATAGAATATATTTACAAGTATATACCCTGGAATGGGTTGCTCTGGGAGATGGTCGAAGCCCCATCCCTGGAGGTGTTTAAGGCCAGGCTGAATGAGGCTCTAGACAGCCTGATCTAGTGTGAGGTGTCCCTGCCCACAGGAGGGGGCTTGGAACTGGATGATCCTTCCAACCCTGACTGATTCTATAATTGTAAGTATTTACAATTATATACAAATTAAAAATAATACAGAAATCCAAACTCCGTCCCAGACAAAGAAGCTGCCCAGAAGGGCTTAAAACTATCCTCTCTTTCTCCTTCTACTTTCCCAGATCAAAAACTGTAACAGCCAGCAAAGCTGTTACGTGTTAGCCAGGATTAGAGAAAAGATATCAGAGTAGAGTGAGGAGGAAGTGAATAGATGAAGCATCCCAGACCAGCGGGACAAATTGTTGACATTTTGGCTTTTTATCCCTCTCAGCAAACCAATGAATGATAGGGACATCATCATTATTTTCTTTTCACAACCAATGATCTAACTTCTCTCATCAAAATATTCCAATTAGCCTCAAACCAACATGTTTTAGAAGAGGATTCAAAGTGCAAATGGAAGGGAAGGTTTTCATGTGGGCAGTCCATTAGCTACCCACTGAAAATGAGCAATTGTACCTTCCAGTCATTCCCTGGAATGGCAGCAGCTCAAAGATAGACTTACTTGGGAGCTTACTCCACACTCACAGAGTGCTTCAATCTCACAGTGGCCTTCTGATGCTTTTCTCATAGGTATAAATAACAACACTGTTCTCCCTTTTGTAACCAAAGGCCGCAAGATCGTTGTCAGTGAAACATTTGAAGAGCTTATTCGCCGTGAGATGCATATGAAATGTCTTTGAAACACACATGAAAATCAGGATTTTCGAAGCATAAAAGAGCTGCAACAAATTTGAAAAGAACTAACTCTTGCTGTAATAAAACATAACATATAGAATCACAGGACAGTCCGGGCTGGAAGGGACCTCCAAAGATCACCTAGTCCAACTCCTTCTGCAGTAAGCAGAGGCATACTCAGTTAGATCAGGTCACCCAGAGCCCTGTTGAGCCTTACCTCTCCAGGGATGAGGCTTCAACCACCTCCCTGTGCAACCTGTTACAGTGTTCCAATGCCCTCATGGTAAAGAACCTGTTCCTAAAATCCAATCTAAATCTGCTCTTCTCTAGTCTGAAGCCATTGCCCCTGGTGTTTACAGGCCTTTGTAAACAGTCTCTCTCCATCCTTCACATAGATCCCCTTCAGGTACTGGATGTATGTGTACTTCACCTGGCTGCAACTTTTTCACCTCCATTACTAGCAATTTGAGTATATAGATCATAATTATCTCAGTGCTTTCAGCTTCAAAAAGCATTCATTAGTATCTCCAGTTATCAAAAAATAGAATCTCATGTCCAAGTTGTCTTCTCTCCCATCCACTACTTACTAAGTACAGCAGTCATCAACATTCGAACAGTAAAGTTTTAGCTCATACAAATGAAATATGCTCAATATTGATTTTTCCTAACTACAGAGCTACACAATAAAGAGAACTGAGTCCATCAGTCAAGGATATAAACCACAATCACAGACTTCCACCATCTGAAGCAGGTATTTTCTCTGCTAAGTCTTCATAGTTTTAAGACTTTAAGTTTTATCTATTTAAAACAATCACAAAGCAAAGAGATAATGCAGCTCTTGAAATTGAGGGCACTGGTGCCACTCACTTATTCCTAAAAGTGTATCTTGACACCAATAGTTTCAAAAGGTTAACAGTAGCATTTCTGCAAATGACAACATTTTCTCCTATTAACTGAGCATCAGTAGTGGCCTATATTGTGTAATTCTTTACTGTCCAAGTCCATGTCCCTTTCTTTCATTCTATACCCATCAAATCTGGTACTTCTTGCTACCTTACCCTTTAACTAATGCTTTTTCTCCCATTCCTTTCAATCTGACAACCTCCTGAGCTATGGATATTTGTTACTTTGTTAATATTTGATCACACTTGAGCCACTCCTTGGGAGCACAGGGACTCAGAGGGTTTCAGCCTTTTTTGCCTGCTACAGAAAATGCTGCCCTACGCCATTCCTTACTAAGATCTCTCAATCTTTCCTTTTCGACAGAGTTTTATAAGAAGACCAGGAAAATACATTGCTCTACAACAACTTTACATGAAATAATTCACTTAGTTTCTCCCTGAAGCTGGAAAAGCTGAAAACTAAGGTGGCACTGGGAGTTCCAGAATACCAAGTAACGGTGAATTTCAACACTTACCAGGATTTGATGTTGGTGCAGAAGTGGTTGTAGTGACAGTACTGGTTGAAGAGACATCTTCTGAAATAAACAAAGAAAGAATATTAATTCAGCCACCTTCCAGGTCTAGTTAACACTGCATAGACATAAAAGGCAGAGAGAAGAAAGGACTTTGTTGTAAAATCCAATTCAGAAGCCTGTTAGCAGAAGCAACCAAATCATATAACTCTACCAGCAGGCTTTTCAAGCTGTATCATAAATCTCTTCATTTTGCCCTCACTGCTCTCCATAATAGGGAGCATCTGCTATGGCCTTCCCCCCATACTCCCATACACTAATAAGCAAGTATTAGTGTTTTAAAGACTAGTCTGGGGGGAAAAAAAAGTGTCGTGTTTTGTTTTGTTTGTGTGGTTTTTATAGTTTCTCCTTTTCTTGAGTACGACCACAGCTGCTTTGGGGCTTCAGGGTGGGGGATTAACTGAAATAACTGGATGCAGGAGTAAGCACCCATACTCTTGCTTAGAGGAACAAAAGTAGCTCCCTGGCTACTGCAAACACTTTCAACATCATCCCGATTCCTGTATGTGAGGGGAAGCAGGAAGAGGAAAATAATGTCTGGGGAAGCACCAGGTTGACTAATGATGGATTTTAGGCATCACTCTCAAGGCAGCACTCCAGCTGTTGGGACTTTACTGAAGTAAATGATGCCAGCCTTAAAAATCCTAGGTCAAGTTAGCAGGTGAAAGCCTTCACTAACATAAAGCAAGTGAACCATCCAAACACCCCCTCACTCAACCCCTTCACCCAGAATAAAAGCAAAAGAATGTCTAGAGTTTGGGTTTCAAATAAGATTTTCAGTCTTATTGCTGGAGCATTGATATTTTCCTACTGGAAGAACTTTGGGAGGTGATAAAGGGGGTGAAAGAACTACACTGAGTCAAACAGAGAGGCACTTGTCAGCCATTTTATGCCACTGTGAGACAAGGATGGGTCCGTCTGGGGAGGAAGAGATCGGTTCTGTAACTGAACGGAGGAGCAAAACGGTACAGTCTGATCCTCGAGTGCTTTCAGGTTTGGAGTGTGACACCTGCCATACTGCATTAACATGCTGTAATACAGACATCACAAAACTGAGTCAGGACAGCGTGTGGCTACCCTTGTGTGACTCCATTCACTGTAATATCTGCTGGCGTTCTCACTTTGTTGGGTGACAGGGCAGAACAGTCAGCTTTGTTCCCTTTGCTCAACGACCTGCGCTCTGATTAACATTTCACAAGCGGCACCCAAGGCCTCTTAGCGTCACAGATCTAACCTGGAGAAAAGATAATACATAATACATAATTCAGCTGCAGGATCTCTGCAGAAACATATTAAGGTCTAGTCAGAAGAGCCCTTGCAAATCCTCTTTAAGCAGCCTAAGGTGTTATCAGCCCACTTGGCAGCTGGACGTTCCAAATGGGTCTCAGGTGCGGTGTTGCCCCTGTCCAGAGAGTTCTTGGGCATCTTTTCTAGGTATGTTGCTGCCTTCTATGATGAGGCTACGACGTGCCACATCATGCCATGTGCTGGCCCAGTTTAATATGGGTATATCCCATACCAAATTAAATCAGTTCACTATGGGCCAGCTGCTTCCCCAGCTCATCTCCCCAGGACACATGAACAAGATAAGCTAAGTGTATAAAATACACTTTTTCTTGCCCTTTAGGTGCCCAGTCAGAACAACACATCGCTCTTCAAATACTCTGAAAACTAATTTTATCCAAGTAGACCAAAGCCCAATCCTGCTTCCCTAAACAACAAGCATTTCCCCATCACTTCTCATTGTGAGCTGCTGACAAACTCCTGTAATTCCTGTAATTCCCCACACCACGAGGCCACAACAGGTTTTCAAACAGTTTGTTGTAACATGTCTCAGTGAATACCATGTCTGTAACAGCAGCTAAATGCTGGCCAGTTGCCTCATTCCCTAGGTCACTCTTCCCCTAACTCGCCATGACTCTGTGGAAAGCACATTGCAACATTTAGATCACAGAATGTTAAGTTGGAAGGGACCTCCACAGATCGAGTCCAACCCCCCTGCCAGAGTAGGACCATAGAATGTAGCTCAGGTCACACAGGAACACATCGAGACAGGGCTGGGAAATCTTTCCTGTGCTGTAATTTATACCCATTACCTCNGGGAACCCAAAACTGAACAAAATATTCCTGGTGAGGTCTCACCAAGGCAGAGTAGAGGGGGAGGAGCACCTTGATCTGCTGACCACACTCCTCTTAAATGCTTCCCAGGATGCCACTGGCCTTCTTGGCCACAAGGGCACATTACTGTCCCCTGGATAGCTTGCCGTCCACCAGATCATCCTTCCATTAAGGGTGCTCTCTTCAATAACCATGTTGATAGATGGAGATTTCCCCACAACTTAAAACAGCGAGAATTTGAAGTCACACTCTTGCTGTGATTCACAAATCGCTGATGTTATCGCAGAGTAGGGATAAACTAAGGTAAATTGGATCAGCAAAAGTAGAATGAAGTAGAGTTTCATAAATTAGTTGCTGTCTTTAAACGGCGGATAATTAAGTGTGCTGTAAAAACAAGTTGAAAGCAAGATGCAAAAAATGCTAAAGTGCTTAAAACTCACTAGGATTTGTTGGGGAACTGGTTGATTAAAAGAAGTGACAGAAATGGTGGCTTGTTATGCTCCTATTTGCAATGTTAGGTTGTGACTAAGGAGAACCCTGTGGGGAATAAAAGCAAGAGATCAAAACTGGCATAAAAAAGTAACCTTGGCCCATTAGTGACTGTTCGTAGTTAGAGACAGAAAGACTCTTTTTCCCCCCCTGCTTTTCTCAAGTTGGCTGCAGCATCAGACAACAGAAAATCAACTGAAGTTTTTGTGTTTCTTGGTAAATTTAGATGCACCTTGGTGTGCTCTGGTGTGGGAACGGACAAAAAAAAAAAAATCTACTCAGCAGTTGTTTCCACACACAAACTTCTATTTTCCATCCTTCCTGCCAATAAACTCAGACATGACAGCATAGGTGGCCTGGGAAGTAGTACCCTTGTATCTAGAGGATACACGCAGAGCTAAAAGATGTTCAGATATGCCACCGGGGTGAATAAAGTGGTGGTGGCCAAAAAAAACCCCAAACCCCAAACACAGCTGGAAGTAGATAACAAAGCAAGAAGAAATCAGAAATGGGAGAAAAGATAGGAAGAAGATGAGAGAAGAAAAAGGCAGGAAGCCACAGGGACAGTGAGACCACAAGGGTGGCAGGGAAAAAGAAGGAATTAAAATCTCAAAACCTAGTTAATGCATGACCATAAGGCCAAAATAAGAGAGGAGAATCTGTCGTGTTTTGGTTAAGGGGTTTGGTTTCAGTTTGTTTGGTTTTTGGTGGTTGTTGTTGTTCTTTGGTTGATTTCCTCCCTCCCCCCCCAAGGTTTACTGAATTTTCATTTAATGCCTTTTCTGGCTGGCGTTTAAATGGTACATTCATTGTAAAATTAAAGCAGAGACACAATCATTTGTATCTGGCCTTCAGACATCATTACTAGATGAAGGAACTGAAACACTGAACATACTTTCTTTTTTAAAATTCAGGAGTCCTTGAATTCCACCAGGGCTGACCAAGGGCCACAATCGCCCTCAAACTGCAGCTTTTAATGTAGACTTCAGTCTCCAAGGTCTGAGCTTGGAGCTCTCATAATTTCTTCTCTCTCATTATTTTTACCTTTACACTGGGAAGACTAAGATAAGCAGGTTCTGACCTTGTGTTAATTAGGTGCCTGCCACTGTGATACTCAAGACAGGAAAAAGGCAGAAATGGCTGTGTGGTATTACATCAGTAGTTCTGTTTATACAACACAGGACACTGCAAGGCACAAACCACTCACATGAAACATCACATGAAATGGCTAATACAAAAACAAAAATTCAAAGCAAAACCATTTTCAAAGACAACCAGATAGTTCAAAAGTAAATATGGATTATAGCCATTACATGAATTACTCAATTTAACTGTTGTTTGGTTCAGAATCATGATCTTATTTTGAAAAAAAGAAAAAAAATGGAAAAGTCACTACTGTTAGAGAATGTTGAGTGAAATGGCCTGTGGAACACTCCTTTCACTTGACCTTGCACTAGGCAGAGAGGAGCATATCACAGAATCACAGAAGGTGAGGGGCTGAAAGGGACCTCGAAAGCTCATCCAGTCCAAGCCCCCTGCCAGAGCAGGATCACCTATAGCAGATCACACAGGAATGCATCCAGGTGGGTTTTGAATATCTCCAGAGAGGGAGACTCCACAACTCCCCGTGGCAGCCCATTCCAGTGTTCTGTCGCCCTCGCAGGGAAAACTTTTTTCCTCCTGTTTCCATAGCATTCCTATGCCTCAACTCCTACCCATTTCCCCTCATCCCGTCATTGGGCATCACCGAGCAGAGCCTGGCTTCATTCTCTTGGCACTCGCTCCCTTTATACCTTTAGAAACATGAATGAGGTCACCTCAAGCAGTCTTCTCCTCTCCAAGCAGCAGAGCCCCATCTCCCTCAGGCTCTCCTCATAAGGAAGATGTTCCATTCCCTTCATCATCTTTGTGGCTCTGTGCTGGATTCTCTCAAGCAGTTCCCTGTCCTGCATACATTTGCACTAAAATCTCTCATTTCAGATGAGCACTGGTTAGGCCACAGCTGATTATCCAGCTTTGGAAGGCTGATGACAAGGGTGTGGATGCCTGGAGGGGGGAGTTAATGCAGAATGGTAACAATCATCAGGACTCTCAAAAAAAAACCCAAACCCTCTCAGGATTGCAAAAATGACATTTGTTTAGCCCAGAGAGGGAAAGATAAATGGAAGACATGATACACAACACTCAAGTAGTTGAGGGGCTGCAACAAAGCCAAAGGAACACTGCACGCTTCATCTGACACTCTGACCTTTTCTGGAGAAAGTGATAGTTGCTCAGAAAAGCTGGTACCAATATTCGTAGAGTTCCCAATAAGTAGCTGCTGCCTGACAATGTACACAACCTGTTTACTCTCACCTTGAAGTTCTGCTGTCTGTTACATTTTCTCCTCCATTTACTGCTCCTTCCTCTCTTCATTCTCTTATGTGATTTTTCCCCAGGCTCTGTGTAGTTCTTACACTTCTTATATTTCAGTTTTTACTCCTCATTTATCTTTCTTTCCCAGTTCATGACCTTCTACCCTAAACCCTGAGATAAGCTTGTTATTTTTTTTTTCTTTCCTTCTGTAATATATTTTTGTGTAAAGGTTCACTTAGCCTCCAAAGATAAAAATATGGTTTGTCTAGATGAGTAGTTCATCTCCCCCCAAACAATCATTGCACAAACATTAATTCCAAGCACAGAGAGCACAAACAAATCTTAGGCACTGCTCAAACCCTACTCAAGCCCCACAAACAGAATTCAAGTGCAGCAGAATACATTACTGTAGGGACCAAATCCAAGATTTAATACTTGATCTAGAAAAAGGCCTTCTGCCTGCTCAGGTTTAACATTTAGCTGCTCTTGGGCTTTCCCTCTCAGTAATGTCTGGCAGAGGCCCATGTAGCACTTCTAGCCTGTTGTGGGTAAGAATGGATCCCTCCCCTGATAAATTCCTGTAAATCAGCCCCAGATAGAGAAAATTCACTACAACTCAGGATTTTGAAAGTCAGAAAATGAAACAGTATTTTTTACAGTTAAAATAAATATAACAGTATAGATAAACAATTACAGAATACAGCAGCCTTAGAGGAGGTGAGGATGGAGCAAAGCAGCAATGAAGCAGCAAAGCAGTAGCCAAAATATTGGCAGGGGGAGATAGCAGCGAGCACAGTGAGGCAGCAGGGGGTAGATACAAGCTGTGCTTC
>VWYK01118692.1:898-13241 GCA_013399775.1 Semnornis frantzii | reverse complement strand
AGGTTCCCTCCAACCTGATATTCCAGGAATCTATGAATCTTATAATTGCAAACCATTTGGTACTGGATGCATTTCATCTCTCCCAGATGCCAGTGCAAGACATGCACTGATGTGCTTCACAGAATCATAGAATTAACCAGGCTGAAAAGACCTCTAAGATCATCGAGTCCAAACTGTCACCTAACACCTTCTAATTGACTAACTCCTGGCACTAAGTGCCTCATGCAGCCTCCTTTTAAACACCTCCAGGGATGAGGACTCCACCACCTCCCCAGGCAGCCCATTCCAATGCCAATCACTCTTTCTACCAAGAACGTCGTCCTAACACCCAGCCTGAACCTGCCCTGGTGCAGCTTGAGGCTGTGTCCTCCTGTTCTGTCACTGTTTGCGTGGCAGAAGAGCCCAACCCCAGCTGGCTACAACCTGCTTCTAGGGGAAGCTCAGCTTTGTGAGTTGAGAAATTGCAAAAAGTTAACTTTAAAAAGAACACAACTGTGTCCCTAGGATTTAACAGCTGTAAACCTGCAGCTGAAGAATGAATATGCCATCCTGCCCTGGAGAGCAGGGCAACTGTTACTTCACATGCATGTGAGCAGCCATATCAACCAACCTAAACCCCTGTCAGCAATAGAAAATCACCATGAATGCCAGAGCATTATGGGCAGAGGAATCAGTGCACCCTCAGCAAGTGTGCAGATGGCACCAAGCTATGTGGCACAGTCAACTTGCTAGAGGGCAGGGATCCATCCAGAGGGACCTGGACAGGCTGCAGAGCTGTGCCCAGGCCAACCTCATGACATTCAACAAGGCCAAGTGTAAGGTCCTGCACCTGGGTAGGCACAGGCCTTTTTTTTTTATGTCCTTATGCTGGGGGCAGCAGGACTGGAAGCAGTTCTCCAGAAACCCTTGCATTTACTCTGTAAGAGATGATGCAAAGCATCACTAAATGGCAGCAACAGAATCCTGGTGCCTGCTCCTGCCGCCTGATTCAAAACTGTTTCCAAAGTGGTTTTGCTTGATGTACAAATTCTGGGCTTGCTTCTGTTTGTAAAGTGAATAAAGCAGCATGAGTGATAGATGCCATTTCAAGTAATAAACATGGAGAGCTAAAAGAGAGTGAGGGAGCAGCAGTTCTCTGTAACATGTGGCTAATTAAAGCTGAGCACATCGCTGGGGTTTGAGTGTGATATCAATAGCCTGGGAGCTGTGTATTAGATTAAAAGGCACAGAACTGATTTCTCAATAATTCCTCCGTTCAGGCAGAATCAACATGGGAAATCTCAATCACCGTTTTGGAAAAGCAAGTGGAGTAAAAGCATCAGATTCATTATGAGGCTGATAAATGATAAAAAGATGCATAAATTTCATTTCGTGCTCGTTATGGATTGCACTGGGGGCTGAACTGAGGTCTCTGGTTGTGATTTATATGGCACTAATAGGGTCTATTCTGGTTTGTGTTTTCAGATTTATGGCTGCTTCTCCCACTGCTAAGCTGCAGTTGGAGAGAATTAAAGTGTTCCTTAAGTGTATGGAGTTGGAGAGAATTAAAGTGTTCCTTAAGTGTATGGAGTTGGAGAGAATTAAAGTGTTCCTTGAGTGTATATAGTTGGAGAGAATTAAAGTGTTCCTTAAGTGTATGTATGCATGTGGTGATATCCTTGTTAGCTGTTTAGATCAAAGGACTCCTCCTAAAGCTGCAGCAGGAATAATACAAATGCATTCAGCAGGAGCAGGGAGGTGATTGTCCTCTTATACTCTGCTCTGGTGAGGCCACAGCTCGAGTGCTGTGTTCAGTTTTGGGCACCTCATTACAAGAGAGATGTGGAGGTGCTGGAGAGAGTACAGAGCAGTGCAACAAAGCTGGGGAAGGGCCTGGAGAATAAATTTTATGAGCAACAACTGAAGGAGCTGGGGATGGTTAGTTTGCAAAAGAGGAGGCTGAGGGCAGACCTCATTGCTGTCTACACCTACCCGAAGGGGCATTGTGGAAAGGCAGCTGCTGGGCTCTTCTCAGAGGTAATTAGTGACAGAACAAGGGGGAATGGCCTCAAGCTGAGACTGGGTGGGTTTAGACTGGATAATAGGATTTTTTTTTTTTTTCCCCAGCAAGAGTGGTCAGGGATTGGAATAAGCTGCCCAGGAAGGTGGTGGAGTCACCAACCCTGGATGTGTTTAAAGGTTGTTTGGATGTGGTGCTTGGGGATATGGTTTAGGGTGAGCCTTGTAGAGCAGAGCTGTGGGTTGGACTTGGTGACCCTGAGGGCCTTTTCCAATCTGAATGTTTCTGTGATTCTGTGAAATTGCACCATTATTTGAAACTATAAAAGCATGCACATATTCTGCAGTGGCCAGGATACCAGGAGTGACCCAGGTCCTACACCAGCTTCTGCCTTACAACTGGGATGCACTAATAAGAGTGTGGCCAGCAGGTCAAGTGAGGTTCTCCTCTCCCTCTACTCTGCCCTAGTGAGACCACATCTAGAGTGTTGTTTCCAATTCTAGGCTGCNAGTTCCAACCTCCTGCCATAGGCAGGGACACCTCCCACTAGTACAGGTCGCTCAAGGACTCATCCAACCTGGTCCTGAACACCAGGGAGCATCTACAACTTCCCTGGGCAACCTGTGCCAGTGTCTCACCACACTCACTGCAAACAACTTCCTCCTAACATCCACTTTCAGTCTCCCCTCTGCCACTTCAAACCCATTGCCCCTTGTCCTGGCATTTCAAGACCTTGTCAATAGTCCCTCCTGTAGCCCCCTTCAGATCTTGTAAGTCTACTCTAAGGTCTGCTGGAAGCCTTCTCTTCTCCAGGCTGCAGAGCCTCAAATTTCATAGACTGTCCTCATAGCAGAGCTGCTGCATCCCTCTGAGCATCTTCATGACCTCCTCTGGACCCACTCCAACAGTTCCATGTCCTTCTGTGCTGGGGCTCCAGAACTGCACACAGCAGTGGATACAAGCTGGCACACAGGAAGTTCCATGTCAACATGAGGAAAAACTTCTTTACTCTGAGGGCGATGGAGACTGGAGCAGAGAGGTTGTAGAGTCTCCTTCTCTGGAGACTTTCAAGACCCACCTGGACATGCTCCCATGTGACCTGTCCTAGGTGATGCTGCTTTGGCAAGAGAGGTTGGACTCAATGATGTCTGGAGGTCCCTTCCAATCCTTACCATTCCAGGACTGTATGATTCTATAATTATTTTGATCTCTGACCCTCCTCAGATTTTGCTGAGACAGAGAGGTGGTCTGCTTCTCAGCAGTGTCTGGTTAAAGCATAGAGCTCCACTCTGGTGCTTAGTGCTTTGAATCAGTAGAGGTTTGGGGTTTTTTTCCTTGGGAGAGGGTTCCAGAAGCTGTTGTCTTATGCTGTTGCTTGAGCTGGATGAGTAAACAACCTCTTTGCCAACAAAGAACAAAGCATCACTGTTCAAATGGTATCAAGAGTTCATGTGTCACCACAAGGAGATTTTAGCAGCTGGTGGCACACTGAAATCATTCAGCTGTGAACCAAAGGATGAGAATGTTTGTTCTCCCTCTATTCCAGCTGATTTGGAAAGCTTGGACTTCCCTGTTTGTGAGTTTCTAGGGAAGAGGGGACACTTCCAAAGCTGGATCAGATGACATTGCTCCTCCTCTTGCTGCTGTTGTGCCAGCCTAGTGAGGCTGTGCTGATGCACACCAGATGGGTGTTTGCAGTGCAGCTAACACTGCAGGGATGTTGTCCTCAGGAGGGAAACACTTGTGGCCTTATTAGACCTCATTTGGGAGGAGTTTAATTTGATTTCTTCTAGCCCATTTCCTGGGCTTCTGACAATTCCCCTTGCAGATTCAGTTTTCTTGATTTCTCTTAGCCTGTTTCCTGGGCTTCTGACCATTCCCCTTGCAGACTCAGTTTTCTTGATTTCTTCTAACCCATTTCCTGGGCTTCTGACCATTCCCCTTGCAGACTCAGTTTTCTTGATTTCTCCTAACCCATTTCCTGGGCTTCTGACAATTCCCCTTGCAGACCCAGTTTTCTTGATTTCTTCTAAGCCATTTCCTGGGCTTCTGACAATTCCCCTTGCAGATTCAGTTTTCTTGATTTCTCTTAGCCTGTTTCCTGGGCTTCTGACAATTCCACTTCAGACTCAGTTTTCTTGATTTCTTCTAACCCATTTCCTGGGCTTCTGACAATTCCACTTCAGACTCAGTTTTCTTGATTTCTCCTAACCCATTCCCTGGGCTTCTGACAATTCCACTTGCAGACCCAGTTTCCCCATGAGTTCAAGGCAGGCAGCTCCTTATGGAATCACAGAATGGCAGGAATTGGAAGGAAAGAGATCATCTAGCCCTGCCAGGGCAGGTTCACCTAGAGCAGGTTGCCCAGGAGCATGGCCAAGTGGGTTTTTAATAACTATGGAGATGGAGACTCCACCACCTCTTGAGGCAGCCTGGTGCAGAGCTCCACCACCCTCAGTGTAAAGTCCCTCCTCATGTTTAGATGGAACTTCCTATGTTTAGTTGGAACTTCCTATGTTCATATTTGTGCTTGTTACCTCTCCTGCTGCCACTGGGCACCACTGAAAAAAAGTCCTGACCCCATCCTCCCAACACCCACCCCTTAAATATGAATAAGCTTTAACAAGATCCTCTCTCAGTCTGCTCTTCTCCAGGCTAAATCATTCTATGATTCCATCATTCTAAAGAGCCCCAAGTCAAGTCCCTCAGCCTTTATTCATAAGAAAGATGTTCTAGTGCCTTAATCATCTTTGTTGCCCTTTGCTGTACCCTCTCCAGCAAGTCCCTGTCCCTCCTGAACATCAGCCTGCAGCTCTGTCACCCTACTTTGTTAGCCAACACAACTTACCAACACAATTTCCATACAAGAAGCATAATTAAAATAACAGCAGAGCCATTGTCTTGAGGGCAGGTTTCTTCTACCCAAACCTCAGCTCATTTATACCTGCAAAATAACCAGGAGCCTCCTAGAAGAGCAGCAGAGTGCTCAGCTTTGGTCATTTTCTCACCTCGAAAATGGTTCTAAATCCCAGATGTCAGTCTACAAACCAAAGCATCTGATTGCAGCAGCAGCAAATTGAGGTTTTAATAAGCAGTTATAGTAATGAACAAGAAAGCTGTGATAAAACCTTTTTTTTTTTCCCTTTTTTTTTTTTTTTGCTGTTGTAATGTTATTCTTAGGGAAATCTTTAGCATTAAAAGCTACCTGAGAAGCATATTAATGTAGGCAATTCTAATAAATCATCACTTGTATCCTAATTAGGTGAGGGGAAAAAAATACATAGAAAAGAAAAGAATACTGAGCTCATCGTAGCTGGATTATACAAAGTGTTCTTCATTTCACTAATTATCAGCCCTGTTCATTAGAGTCCTCCAGGACCTCACTGTGCTCTGGATGACCTCTTCTGTTTTTTCCTTCCCTGCCATTTGTGTGGCCCTCATTGTTCCAGGGGCAAAGCAACCAAGGAAAGAAACTTTTCAGCCTCTCTTCTCTAGCACATGCACAGCTCCCCGTGACAGCTCGAGCTGTGGCTGCAGAAATAAGTCAGAAGGAAAAGTTGATCACTGCCTGAACTGTGCTAGGAGAAGGAAGGAGGACATTGCTGCTCTTCCAGACCACCTGCCCCATCAGTTAATGAGGAGGGTTCACTGTGAGCTTCAGTTAAGCCAGAAAGCTACAGATTGTGGTACCTGTGGTGCTGTGGTGGTTTGGGGGTTACCTGCCACCCCCCACGATGAAATCACCCAGACTAGGCTCAGCCAGCTGGAAGTTAAGGAATGAAGCTTTGTATTCACAGCTTAGCACAAAATACAAGCAGGTATTTACAATATATTACGATGTTTACAGCTATATAGAGGAGTATACAAGTTAAAGGCACTACAGAAACACAATCCCCCTCCCAGAAATCAGAGACCCCAGGAGGGGCTCCCAACCACCCTTATACCTTCTCTCCACCCCTCTACCTTATCCCAGGGTCTGCCTCATGTGCAGGGTGAGTTTATTATTATTCATTTCTCATAGATCATCCAAAATTAATGACATTCCATCAGGTTATGTGCAGGACAGATATGTGTACAGTGAGAGTGGTGAGCCACTGCAAGAGGCTGCCCAGGAAGCTTGTGGATGCCCTGTCTCTGGAGCTGTTCAAGGACAGATATGTGTACAGTGAGAGTGGTGAGCCACTGCAAGAGGCTGCCCAGGGAGCTTGTGGATGCCCTGTCTCTGGAGTTGTTCGAGGTCAGCTTGGAAAGGGCCTCGAGCAACCAGGGATAGTGGAAAGAAAGCAAAAATCAAACTAAGCCTGATCCCAGCCTCCTAACACTCACCCTTTAAGTTTTGATCAGTGTTGATGAGATTCCCCCCCCCTTCAGTCTGCTCTTCTCCAGACTAAGACTTAATTGTGTCAGTCTTCTGCGTGCAGTTCTGGAGCCCTCAACACAAGCAGGACATGGAACTGTTGGAGACAATCCAGAGGAGGCCATGAAGATGCTCAGAGGGCTGCAGCAGCTCTGCTATGAGGACAGTCTGAGAGAGTTGGGGCTCTGCAACCCCCTGATCATTTTCTTGGGCCTCCTCTGGACCAGCTCCATCAGGTCCATGTCCTTCCCATCATGAGGGCTGCAGACCTCAGACAAGCAAGGCAGGATTTGTGAACACTTTCCTTCTGATGTTGTCAGGTAAATGTTGTGCCTGATGTGAATGTTCATTTACTGCCTTACAAACAATTCCATACTCACCACTTGTAATTACACTTTGATGGATCTTCACCTGCTTCTAGGAGCAAATTGGCTTCCTGAATGCTGCTTCATCATCTCAACCACCTCACCTGTCTGTTGCTACAATGAAAATATGTCTACCATAAACGTTCAACCTTCAAACTAAGAACAAGTTTGATGGATGTGGACATAAAACAACTTCTTTACTAGCTGCCTACGTTAGCTGTGGTCTGATCCTCAATATCAAAAGTATTTTGCTTCAGGGTTGAGGGTTTTATTGTGTGTATGATACAGTTCTTTGTATTAGTAGCCAGTCTTGGCAGATACTTAGCATTACCCAGCAGTGTGAGTGCAGCCCAGACAGCAACTGTGTGCTGGGCTGCAGCAAGAGCAGTGTGGGCAGCAGGGCAAGGGAGGGGATTCTGCCCCTTGGCTCTGCTCTCCTCAGACCCCAGCTGCAGTCCTGGGTGCAGTCCTGGAGCCCCCAGCACAGGAAGGACATGGAAGTGTTGGAGCCAGTGCAGAGGAGGCCACCAAGATGCTGAGAGGGCTGCAGCAGCTCTGCTGTGAGGACAGGCTGAGAGAGTTGGTGCTCTGCAGCCTGGAGAAGAGAAGGCTTCCAGGAGACCTTAGAGTAGCTTTCCAGGATCTGAAGGGGACTACAGGAAGGCAGGGAAGGGACTATTGACAAGGGCTTGACATGACAGGACAAGGGGCAATGGGTTTGAAGTGGCAGAGGGGAGATTGAAAGTGGATGTTAGGAGGAAGTTGTTTACAGTGAGGGTGGTGAGACACTGGCACAGGTTGCTCAGGGAGGTGTTCAAGGCCAGATTGGATGAGTCCTTGAGTGACCTGTTCTAGTGGGAGGTGTCCCTGCCTATGGCACGGTGGGATTGGAACTGGATGATCTTTGAGATCCCTTCCAACCTAAACCATTCTATGATTCTATTCACTAGGAAGTCTTCTGTGTGCAGATGTGTAACCATCCCTGGGGTGCAGGCTTGGCTCAGGATCTTCAGGTGCTCAGGCTGGATTGCTAGACACACAGAGCCATCATTGCTGTGCTGACGTTGGTTACCTATAACAGGAACTTTCTGTTGTTGTTCTTTGCCCTTTCTAGGAGTTTGTGATGATTGTTGTCTTTGGTTTGGAATTCATTATTCGTATCTGGTCTGCTGGATGCTGCTGTCGGTACCGAGGATGGCAGGGAAGGCTGCGCTTTGCGAGGAAGCCATTCTGTGTCATAGGTGAGTGTCCACCCTCTAGCTTGCTTTTAAGCTGAAAATAAGCACACAAACCCCTGCTGGTTTGCTTCTGAACTAAAACTGCAGCAGCCAGGCTGTTCACCAGGTGTAAATCCAGAATGCCTGTGTGTCAGCAGCTGTCTGCCTGGGGTTTCTCCAGATGCAAACCCACAAATCCCCTCAAACAGCAGCTAGCCCTCACTTCTGGTGTCCTCCAAAAGAGAGTTTCCTCTGCACGCCATACAGCCAGCATGGATCTTAGAGGAATGAGGGGTTGAGATCTGATCTCACTGAAAATCACAGGAATTGTGGAGGACTTTGAAGGCCTGTCTGGATGTGTTCCTCTGTGACCTAAGATAGATTGTATGGTCCTGCTCTGACAGGGAGGTTGGAAGGTGCCCAGAGAAGGGCAGCAAGGCTGATGAGGGGCCTGGAGCACAGCCCTGTGAGGAGAGGCTGAGGGAGCTGGGGGTGTGCAGCCTGCACAAGAGGAGGCTCAGGGCAGAGCTCATTGCTCTCTGCAGCTACCTGAAAGGAGGTTGTAGCCAGCTGGGGTTGGGCTCTGCTGCCAGGCACCAGGGACAGAACAAGGGGACACAGCCTGGAGCTGTGCCAGGGCAGGTTCAGGCTGGATGTTAGGAAGAAGTTGTTGGCAAAAAGAATGATTGGCATTGGAATGGGCTGCCTGGGGAGTCCCCATCCCTGGAGGTGTTTAAAAGAAGGCTGGATGAGGCACTTAGTGCCATGGGTTAGTTAATTAGAAGGGTTAGGTGGTAGGTTGGACTCATGATCCTAGAGGTGTTTTCCAACCTGGTTAATTCTGTGATTCTGTGATGATCTCTCTGGGTCCCTTCCAACACATCCACAGAGAACACTGTTCTTCATTAGCCTCAGTGATCAGACATGGGCACACTGCAGTAGGTTTGAGAAGCTAGCCTGAAATGTCTTCTAACAGCATTGCTGCTGCCTCTTCAGGACAGCCTAGATATCTGCTCTGGCAAAGGATGCAGCATGCTGCTACTGCTATTTCATTTGAGGCACAGGAAGTTCCAGGGAAACATAAGGAGGAATTATTTCCCTGTGAGGGTGACAGAACAGTGGGACAGGCTGCCCAGGGGGGTTGTGGTATCTCCTTCTCTGGAGATATTCAAACCCTGCATGGATGTATTCCTGTGTGATCTGGTCTAGCTGGGTTGGGATCTGGCAGGGGGGGTGGACTGGTTGAGCTTTCAAGGTCTGTTCCAGCCCCTGACATTTTGTGATTCTGTGATAAGGTCTCCCCTCAGCCTTCTGTTCCTCAAACTAAACACTCCCAGATCCCTCAGCTGCTCCTCACAAGACTCATTCTCTGCACCCTTCACCAGCTTAGTTGCTCTTTGCACCTGCTCCAGCATCTTAATGTCCTTCTGGTATTGTGGTGCTCAAGACTGAACGGAATACTCAAGGTCCTATGGATGTGTTCCTGTGTGATCTGGTAGAGCTGATCCTGCTCTGGCAGGGAGTTGGACTGGATGAGCTTTCAGGGTCCCTTCCAGCCCCTGACACTCTGTGAGTCAAGATGCTGTTGCTCCCCCTCTTTGCTCGAGAAGTTCTCTGCTAGTGATGAGTAAGGCCACAACCAGTCAGAACCTTATTTTCAACAAGAGGCTGCAGGAAAACAGTTGCCCAATAGAAACAGAAATCAGGGATGGCTAACCAAATTCACCTGGTCATTTCTTAGCTTTCTAATGATTTGGAGCAAATGTATTTTACAGAACATCTGTGGAACTTCAAGATAACCATGTCCCAGCTTGTCTCTCAACAGTCTTCCTCTCTTCAGCCTTTAGTTTCATCTGCACACCTCTTAAGTTAACTTGTTGCTCAGCTGGGGCAGGAAGCACATTCTCCCTTGCATCTGGACCACAGCTGGAATACAGAGTTCACAGAATCACAGAATTACAGAAAGTTAGGGGCTGGAAGGGACCTCCAAAGCTCATCCATTCCAACTGCCCTGCCAGAGCAGGAGCACCCAGAGCAGGTCACACAGGAATGTGCCCAGGATGCTTTTGAGTATCTCCAGAGAGGAAGACTCCACAACTCCCCTGGGCAGCCTGTTCCAGGGTTCTGTCACCCTCACAGGGAAAAAATTCCTCCTCATGTTTCCATGGAACTTCCTATGCCTCAGCTTGCCCCCAGTGCCCCTTGTGCTGGCATTGGGCATCCCCCAGCAGAGCCTGGCTCCAGCCCCCTGCCACTCACCCTTTGCATATTTATAACCATTGCTGAGGTCACCTCTCAGTCTCCTCCTCTCCCAGCAGCACAGCCCCAGCTCCCTCGGGCTCTCCTCATAAGGAAGATATTCCACTCCCATCATCATTTCCATGGCTCTGTGCGAGAGCTACATGCTGATAGCCATTACATGGGTCTCAGTGTAAGCAGTGAATAACAAATTGTCACACAGGTGAATGCCATCCTGGTCTAACAAGGGGTTATGCAGTGTCCCATGGCATAGCAGGCTGGTGCTGTGCTGGTTAGGTCTGTGTAAAGCAGGCTTTTGCCCTCTCTCTCATTCCCTGGCTAATCTTCCTTCTCCCACTGAGGAGTTCTACCAGTGGAGAAAGAGTCTTTAGCAAGAGGTGCATGAGGAGGTGGAAAAGCATCACAGGAAGGCAATGAAGCTGGTGAAGGGTCACAGAATCACTCAACATTAGAGGGTGGAAGGGACCTCCAGAGATCATCCAGTCCAACCTCCCTGCCAAGGCAGCATCCCCTAGGGTAGTTCACACAGGAATGCATCCAGGTGGGGTTTGGAAGTCTGCAGAGAAGGAGACTCCACAACCTCTATGGGCAGCCTGTGTAAAGAAGTTTCTCCTCATGTTGAGATGAAACCTTCTGTGTTCCAGTTTGTAGCTGTTGCTCCTTGTCTTGTTGCTGCTGACCACCACAACCAGAGTGACCCCCAGCCACTTGACCCCCACTCCTTAGATTTTTGGACATCTTGATCAGATCTCCTCTCAGCCTTCTCTTCTCCAGTCTAAACAGCCCCAGGGCTCTCAGTCTCTCTCCATAGGGTAGGTGCTCAAGTAGAAAATAAGTCTTGTGAGTCTGAGGGAGCTGGGGTTGTCTAGTCCTGAGAACAGAAGGCTGAGGGGAGACCTCATTGCTCCCTGCAGGTCCCTGAAAGGAGGCTGGAGTGAGGTGGGGGTTGGGCTCTTCTCCCTAGCAAGAAGTTGTAGGATGAGAGGGAATGGCCTCAAGTTGCACAGGGGAGGCTTAGGTTGGATATTAGGGGAAATGTCTTTCCTAGAAGAGTGGTCAGGCTGGAGCACCACCTGCAGATGAAGACAGAGGATTGCTCCCTTTGCTTGGCACTCACCAGGCCACATCTAAGGTGTTCCACCCCACTGACCCATACATGAAAGGTGTCAATAAACTGGAGCAAACCCAGTGAAAGCCCTCGAGGTGATCAGTGCTGGAGCATTTTTCACACAAGAGAGGCTGAGGGACCTGGGCTTGTTCAGCCTGGAGGTAAGATGGCTTCAGCAGCAGCAGCTCAGTGAACTCGATGCTGAGGTCTCCTTAAAAGCACCAATTTTGGCTTATTACTTTTCATTCGTTTAATTATTTACTTAGCCATCCATTCAGTTATTCTTTCTGATTACTGCTACAGCAGAACAATAATATTTTAGAAGACACAGTCTGTTTACTATTAATTAAATTTGTTATCTATCTCCAGCAGATCTGCCCTCTGATTATTTTGGTGATCAGGCACAAATCACAGAAGAGAATAGCCTCAGAGCTAGAAATAATAAATTTGAGGATTGCCTCAAGGGTCACATTCAGACAGCCTTTATTTTTTTTTTTTTCCATTAATAATGAGGGGAAAAAAAAAATAATCTCTCCAGGGCCAAAGCTCTGTGCTTACATTGGCATACCTACAATGTCACCACTCTGACAAATTGGGTCATCAAGTGTTGCTACCAGGTTAGTGATGATATCTGTCAAACTGTTTGGCAGTTATGGACCCTTGTTTAGCTCTGTAAAAAACAGGAGTAAGAGAGTGGTATTAAAGCCTGGCCTGTGTTTTGTTCCATGTTACCTACCAGCCCCTGGAAAGCTGGGCAGAGAGGAACCTAATGAGGTTCAACAAGGATAAGTGCAGAGTCCTGCATCTGGGAAGGAAGAATAAACTATACCAGTACAGGTTGAGAGGTGATCTGCTGGAGAGCATCCCCCTGGAGAGGGACCTGGGGGTGCTGGTGGACAGCAAGTTCTGCATGGGACAGCAATGTGCCCTGGTGGCCCAGGTGGGAACCTGGGCTGCATTAAGAGGAGTGTGGCCAGCAGATAGAGGGAGGTTCCCCTCCACCTCTGCTCTGCCCTAGTGAGGCCCCACTTGGAATAT
>VWYK01118691.1:5488-24019 GCA_013399775.1 Semnornis frantzii | reverse complement strand
CTAAGTACCATTGGGAGCATCTTCTCACTCCAAGCAAGTCAACTTGTATCACTTGGAATCTGTTTTATAAATGACAGGGTATAAAAGAGAAGGATTCATTAAACTGAAAAGTTAACACAAAAACTAAGACTTACAGTGCGACGGGACAGCCATCTGTTATGGCAGTAATCCAGGGTGCCACCAAGATCTTCTGTTAATTGTGTTTTATCAATATAACCCTGAAGTTCTGATACTGAGCCCAGCATTATGATCTGCAGCAGCAAAGAAAAAATGTCAATGGGAACAATGGCAAGAAGTCCCTTGTTAAGGATTCTAAGCCCCATCCTTTAGCCTCTGAGAAAATTCAGTTTAATACAGAAGCAAGTGATGGAACTATTTCCTTTGAGTACAGAAAAACAAACTTAACAGTTGTTTCAGCTGGACATGATGTAAATATAAATAACTGCACATGAGCACAAGTACCAGGCATAATTTAAAAAAGCTTATGGATTATAAAACATAAAGTACACTATTTTTGTCTTGACAAACCACACACAGCTATTTTCAAAGAGCAACATTAATTTCTTCTTAATTTTCTCGTTATTCAGGATCTGAGGGAAAGAACATTAGTATATGTATGGATTTGGGATCTAAGCACTGTGTCCCCAAAACGAATGAGGGGCAGGGTAAAAGTACTTTAAATTACAGACTATATTTCACCCTAGAAATTTGTATCTGGTAAGAAAAGTAGCTTCTGTATCTTTAGTTTATATAGTTCATAGCTTATTTTAAAATATAAATGCTGTATCTCTACAAACAAAGGTTTACTGACAATATAACAGATATCAGTTGTATGTTTGTTCAAATGATAAAACGTGGGAAATGCATTTGCCTCAAAATTCACATACTCTTTACACCATCATGAATCAGCCAAAATTGCTGGAACTGCCTTTAAAGTATATACTTTTGTTAAGATTTCTTTGATCCGTAATGGCTTAAAGAGATTCTTAAAGTAAACTGAAAACAGAGAATAACTTACAGGTACTTTCATTCTAAGTTCATCTTTGTTGAATTTGAAAGCAATGTCTGAGAGCACTCGATGAAAAAATCCTGCTGGGCGCAGAACAAGGACCAGTTGCAGGTTTCCTGGGAAAGATGCCTGCAAAAACCAAGTTTAGTCTGTTATTTTCTGGGTTTCAGATGCAGAAAAATATTTCTGAACAAGGAAAAGCCCCTGTTAACAAATCATATCAAAGGTCTCCCATAATGGGGTGACCAATTATAAAGTTTCAAGCCTCACGCAGAGAGTTTCATTCAACGAGACATTTACTCCTCTCTGAGAATAGTGATCTATTCTCTGAGAATCAATTTTTTTCAGGGCTCGGCTGTACTGCTCTTCAGCTAAGATTGCATCCTAGCCAAGGAGGCTAATAAACAGTGGTGGCTTTAGTACCTTTTCCACAGCAGTACTTTCCAGTTACCTTATCTTCTCTCAAAAAGGAGGTCCCAAAAGAAACCCCCATTACTGTCTGAACACCTAACAACATATTTCTAATTTATGCATATACACAAACTGCTGCCGCCGAGTTTCACAGGCAGTATCTCAAAAATTAGCTTTAGTTTAGCAGACAAAACATAAAAATCAAACATAGTAATTCTCAGCTACCAGTTTTTCGTTCTCTTCAACCAGTAGCTGATGGATCTTTCCCAGTTCTACAAGTGATAAAGGGAAAACAGAAAAGGAGAAAAAGAAAAGAAACAGCATTAAATTACTAAAAATCAGCCAGTGCTGTGGCAGAGGTTTGCATAGTTGGCATTTTGCCATTCTTGAAATCATGTGAAATCATGCAAGTATTCTCCCATATTCAATGTTTCCACTGTAGGGAGGCAGCAAAGCTCACCAACAAAACAAAACAAAAAAACAAAACAACAACAACAACAAAAAAGTAAAGAAGTCATTATAATTATTAAGTATCCAACCTTCCCCATTATTCTGTTGGAAGTAATCTCACATTTTTAGCAAACTGAATTACTACTTAAAAAAAGCCAACCAAAAAAAACAAACACTGACTGAAGAAGCTATTATGCTATGCTCTGTTTTCATGCCTAGTGAAACTGTTAGCATCTGGAAGGTTAGAGAGTGGTTTAATACTTGTTTTGATGTTTACAAGAATTCCAGGTGTTTATCATTTGAAATTACAAACTTTTAAGGAGAAAAACAGCTTCGAATTTTCCTGGAAGACTTTACAGATGCACTGTGGTTCCCCAGATATTTAGTATACAACCGAGATCTCAGTTTGATAGATGGAACCTTAAAAGGTTGAGCTTCACAATCTGTCTCCACTTCAGTGATGTCTAAATTTTCTAGAAAGCAAGATGGTTGATTCCCAGAGGAGTCTGAGGGCTGGGAACAGAACTCAGGTAGTTCTAAGTGCCCACACTAGTTCCTCACCCTTGTATTGTAAACAGTCTTTGTGTACTAAAAGCAATACAACCTCTGGATTTACTAACCTACGGTTAGCAAAGCAAAAACTTTTTATAGAAAATTCCTGATTGAATTCAGAGGAAAAAGCTTCAAGATATGATTTCCCCCAGTGATCACTACTGAGTCGTTTTGTTCAGTATCTTTATCGACGACCTGGATGAGGGCATTGAGTGTACCCTCAGTAAATTTGTTGATAATACAAAACTGGGGGGGTGGTGGGTGGTTGACAGCCTGTCAGGCTGTGCTGCCATCCAACAAGATCTGGACAGGCTGGAGAGTTGGACCAAGGCTAACTGTATGAAATTCAATATGGCCAAGTGCAGGGTTTTACATCTGGGGAAGAGTAACAGCAGGCACCGGTACAGGCTGGGGGATGCCCTGCTGGAAAGCAGTTCTGTGGAAAAAGACCTTGGAGTCCTGGGGCACAGCAAGTTCTGCATGGGGCAGTAATGTGTCTTTGTGGCCAAGACACCCTGGGGTGCATCANCCAGTGTTGGTCTCGCCAGGTCAAGAGAGACAGGGACCTGCTGGAGAGAGTCCAGTGGAGAGCCACGAGGATGACAGAGGGACTAGAGCATCTCCCCTACAAAGACAGACTAAGAGACCTGAGGCTGTTTAGTTTGGAGAAGAGAAGACTGAGAGGAGATCTGACCATTGTGTACAAATATCTGAGGGCTGGGTGTTAAGTGGATGGGGCCAACTTCTTTTTTGCTGGTCAGCAGCAGTAAGACAAGGAGCAATGGCTGCAAATTGGAACACAGAAGGTTTCACCTCAACATGAGGAGAAACTTCTTTATAGTCAGGGTGACAGAGCACTGTAAGAGGCTGCCCAGAGAGGTCATGGAGTCTCCTTCTCTGGAGACTTTCAAAACCTGTCTGGATTCATTGCTGTGCAAACTACCCTAGGAGATCCTGCCTTGGCAGGGAGGCTGGACTCAAAGATCTCTGGAGTTCCCTTCCAACCTCTAAAGTTCTGTGATTCTGTATTTTGGATCATTTTTTTCTGCATTATTGTATGAAGAAAACTGCAAATTTATTTAAGAATATTATTTAATTTATACTAAGAAATTTTAATTTAAATCTCCTGAATAATCCTTTGAGAATGATAACCTTGTAGCTTATCATTTCACACATTGAATGTCATGTGTCAGTTAACTCTGTGCCTGTAACAGCAGCATTCAGAGTCTGAGCTGTTAATTTTCACCTTCGGCTTTCAAAATGTGGAGCTTATTAAATGGCAATGCCAGCATTTCAGAAGCAGCAGCTCCAAGAATAAATATTTTTTCAGATAGCACACTTTGAAAAAAAATAAAAGGTCTTTATGTGAGGTATCCACTGCACCCCATGACATGTAAACACACTGTCTTAAATTATGAAGCATAAAAGACACCAAACAGTACAGTCACAAGTAATAAATTCCTTCATTCTGTCTTCACACTGTCTCTTTTACACACTCTGACTGTGGTCTAGAGTTTCACTTAAGATTTCAGGAAAAAAATGTTGAAGGAGATTTGGAGGTGCTGGTGGACAACAGGCTAAAGGTAAACCAAGACAAACTGGATCGTGGGCTGTATCTGCAGGGGCATTACTAGCAGTGATAGAGATGTGATCATCCCACCCTACTCAGCACTTTTCTGGCTGCATCTGTGTCCATTTCTGGTCCCCACAATAAAGGAGGAAGATGGATAGACTGAAGAGGCTCTAAAGGAGGACCATGAGGGTGGTCAAAGGGCTGGAGAACCTGTCCAAGTGACAAAAGATTTAAGGAGTTAGAGCTCTTCTCCCTGGAAAAGAGAAGGCTCAGAGGAGGCTTCATTGCAGTTTCCCAGCTGCCACATAAGGGGTGTCTCAAAGAGGACAGAGGTTTTCTCTTCACAGATTGACATGTAGAGCGGACTAGGAGTAATGAGTACAAGTTGCACTGGGATTTTTCATATTGATACAAGAAAAAGTTATTTACAGTGGGAACAAGCATTCACTGGAACAAATTTTCTAGGGACAAGGTATAGCCCTCATCACTGGAGGTTTTCAGAATGAGATAGGACAGGGCACTAGATAGTGTCATCAAAGCTCCCTTTCCCCACAAAAGGTTACAGTAAATGATCTCTTAAGGTCTCCCCTAACTCAAGGTGTTGTTCTGTGATTCTATGCTATCTAGGCTATTACTGAAGCAAACACTAATAGCCAAATGCAATGCAATAGTACATTTTTATAAACTGTGAATAAGCTGTTATGAAATACAGAGTTTAATTGCATGACCAAATTGAGTGTCTTATTAGTGTTCAGTTTGAAGAAATCAGAAAGTACACATTACAATTATTCTCCATCTCAGTGTGTCTGCCCAACATGATGCTGTTGAAATCACTAAAGTCTTGTACCACTTCAAATCCCCTTGAAGGCTTGTCAGAAGTTGCCCCCCTCTCAACAAAAGGTCAAATTGTAGATTGCTCTAATTTGGACTACAATACTGGTTTTGTCTCCTATGCTGCCAGTTTCATTGTTTTTCAAAAAAATCCCAAGTCTTAAAAAATGATGCCTCCTCTGCTTGTTGTGGCTAGGAGTCAAATCTGCCAGTTAATCTTGGTGAGACAAGAAAAAAAAAAGGAACATTACCACAGTAAACAATGTTGGATCTGTGCCAGCTACTTATCTGAGTTCATATCTGCACTACCAAATATTACCATTACCTCACTTCTCTCCCCCCGCCCCAAAGCCCTGGTGACTTGGAGAGACAATAAGAGACACTTCTTAGATGTGTGTGAACTTCATCAACCAGTTAACTTCACTCTCAACATGAAAGATCAACAATAAAAGCTCTGTTCCAGTCCAGCAGCATGTTTCTTTGAAGTCATTGTCAACTAAGCAGACAGAGCAAACAATAAGTTCTCAATAATGCTGTGGCAAATATTAAGCACAAAACTAAACACTCATGTATTATTATTTAGTAACACCGTAAAATAAACTGCCTCCAAAGACTGTTTTACTAATGAATACTACTGTGACTTGAATGAGAGTTTGTGTGTTTCAAAACTTTTTTTTTTCCCAAAAGTATCTTTCCTTACAAGATTAATGAATGATAACTGCTCCTCCCACATCTTGTCTCAAATACTGCACTTTAACTCATCTAATACTTATGCAAAAGAGAACAGGGGTCATCATTTTGGTATTCTCTACGAAAATGAGGATAGCACCTATTCTGTTCTAGCCCATCCCATATATTCCTTTGCCTCACTTGCATCAGCACTGGCTCTTGTTTGGTATTTCTGACAGTTGTGGGATTCGTCTTTTATCTGCTTATCTCATTTGATTCCTCATTCAGTTAGTGATGGTTTCAAAGACAGAGAAAAAGATGAGATGTGTATGTAGTCAATAGTGCTGAAATACATCTGAAAAAGCACAGCTCCAATACAGAGAGATCTTTGGTGCTCTATGAGTAGCCCAAATATAGAATGTGGAAAGAACCTTTGCTGTCTGGATAAAGCAGGAGCTACCCTAAATCCTCTGAACCATTAATAAATACTCAGAGGCCAGCTGACCTGCCTGCATTTGGGCTTCTGCCTCTCAGGCATGTGGAGCTTTCCACTGCATGCATCAGGATTCTGGAAAGGAAGAATCTCACAGAAACGGGACCCAGCTGTAAAATTAAGTTACTTACATATAATCCCACTTATTGTTTTTCCTCCCAGGATATTAGTGACAGAAAGGCTGCCTGTAGCACCAGTACTGACCCTGAAGTTAAGCAGCTGCTAACAGGAGGAGATGAGGAGAGGCAGGCCATCTCGCAAAACGAGGATGACAAGATGCTAAATGGCTGGCAAGCAACAGCAAAAGCTGAGCAGGAAGCAATCCCTGCTTGACTCTCAGTAAGGGGTAGTAGCAGCTTATTGACAGGAAAGGAAGGGTAGTGTTTCCTCAAAGACAGTTAGGAACATTCTTACTGTCTTTGGTTTCCACTGATGAACACGATCTTTCTTTCTTGGCACCAGCAGGGAGCTACTTAAGTCACTCAACAATTTTACCTGCACCAGCTAGGCAGAGCATCTATTGCATGCACTACAGCCTGACAGCAATTGTAAGCAGCACATATGCACTATAGGCTGCTGAGCAGAGGGCATTTTCTAAGGAGGAGTAAGTATCATTAAATTGCATTCTTTACAACAGTCACAACATTCACTGAGACAGGATGCAGGGATATCAGGTTGGTGCCTCTCTGAAAGAGAGAAAGGAGTAAAGCAGTGCCTGGGATCTACAACCAGGAGTCTGTCACTACAGCTCTCAGCAGTGAATACCTGAAGGTGAGCTTGTGGTAAAGAAATCCAATAATTTTTAGTTTTCATATCTCAAGTTTCCTTCTTGGGTCTGTTTACTATACAAAGGAATCGCATGGATAGGTTTGTACAACTTTTAGACAGAGACACACTTAAAGTTAGTGTCTGCTGAACAATTTATTCCATTTCCACAGTGATCAGAGTTCCTCTGTACTACACAGCAAAGGAAAGCTGTTCTGATAAATGGTGAACCTACAGCACTTTTCCTTCAGCTTTCAGAAATACCTGAACCATGTGAGCCATGAAAGAACTAATGCTTGACTCAGTTTTAGGAATTCTGTCTAAAAAAGTACTTGGAACAACTGTATTTTTTATGAAGACCTTCAATGTACCCACATTACCAAACTTCATGATGGTGTCTTCCCTTACTTGTATGCCACAAGCCACAGGGTGCTTCTGTCCAAAATACCTTTGTGTATAAAGGGTCTAGAAAGTAATTTTTCCCCCCTCAAGACTGTTTATTTCTGGCTATCATGAAGTGTCTGACACAGGCTTCTTGTCAAGAAAGAATCTTGAATTAAATCAGTTAATAAGAATTTAGTTTTAAAAGCACTGAGTTGCTTTGCATTAGAACTGGGTTTAATGGCTTGTGATGTTATGATCCTGTTTTCAGAGTCTAAGTGTTTCACTTCTCTCTTTTTACATATTAAAAAAAAATATCATGTAATCAAAAGGAAAATCACCTGACTATTGTGCTGGTTTGAGGCTAATTGGAATATTTTAATGAAAAAATAGATTATAGGCTGTGAAAGGAAAACAATGGTGATGTCTACTTCACTCATAGGCTTGCTGAGATGTATAAAAACAAGGACACAAATATAGATAAGGGAGAGAGTCTCTCTCTTTCTGGGGAGCTGGTATGTTTTCTGGTCTTTCTACTAACCGAACTAACCACTCTGCTTCTAACTCCCCTGGCCAATCCTCCAAACTCACGTTGCACATAAGCCAGCCCCTGGGGTAAGGTAGAGGGGTGGAAAGAAGGTGGAAGGGTGATTGGGAGCCCCTCCTGGGGACTCTGATTTCTGGGAGGGGTATTGTGATTCTGTATTACCTTTAAGTTGTATAGTTCTGTAAATATGCCTGTATATACTGTGTATATCTGCTTGTATATTGTGCTGAACTGTAAATATAGTTTCGGTCCTTAACTTCCAGCCGGCTGAGTCTTTTCTGGGTCATTTTCATAGTGTGGGGGGGTGGGGAACTCCCAAACCATGACAACTATACAAGAGTAACTGCAAAAGTGCCTGCACATGTAATACTCTCAAAACATCAAAAACATTAATAATCATATGGCATATCAAAACAAATTTTTAATAATTTACTGGTATAATTTATAACGATAGCCACAAAATTAATACACATCACAGTTCTAACTTCATGGCACTGTCAACTTCTTGCTCTGAATACAAGCAACAATCAGAAACATGACTAGAGGTTGCAGGATGAGCTGAGTTTTCAATACATGGCACAGAGCTAACTAGAAACTGAGGTAAAAGGAATCAACTATCCATAGCATAACTTTAGGAGGAAGTTCTTTACAGTGAGGAGGGTGAGACACTGGAACAGGTTGCCCAGGGAGGTTGTGGCTGCTCCCTCCCTGGAGGTGTTCAAGGCCAGGTTGGATGAGGCCTTGAGTAACCTGTACTAGTGAGAGGTGTCCCTGCCATGATCCTCGAGGTCCCTTCCAACCTTACCCTTCTATGATTCTATAAAGTAGTGCGTTTCATAGTGAATCATTTACTAAATGCATCTTTTCTGTATCAACAACTCATCAAGAAACTCAACATCTCACTATAAACAAGGCCAAGGAACTCAAGGATGAATTACTGTAACTGAGTGTTTCTCACCTTGGATGTAAACCCAGTGTTAAGAATCCAGATGGCACAAAAATGGGACAAAGTTTAGAATGGTATTAGCATGCAAGTCTCTCTTTTGGCTTTTGGTTTCCTCCTACCAGCTGAAAGTCTGGGCCCTAATCTTCAAAGCAATTAATAGGCTATGCTTCTGTTACTGTGAAGACTGAATTTTGATTTATGAAGAGCTAAGAAAAACAGTGCTCCAGACAATGCAGTCCAAAACAGAAAGCATGAAACTTGCACGTGATGCATCCTTAGTCAGAGGTGGCAAATTACAAAGCCGACCTCTACAACGGGCTGGATAAAATCCAAATCTTGTCACATTTAAGAAAAGCCACAAAGTTTTGTAACTGGATAAAAACTTTCTCACTACCACCTGAGTGACCTCCATACCAATCACTTCCTCAAAAGCAGCTGCCCACAAAAGTTATTCCCTAAGCATCAAGTTTGTTTTCTCTAGACTTTAAGTATGATGTATGTATGGTTAGGGTAAAAGCTTTAATGATATTGAATGCAGTGTTTTGTTTGTCTGAAAGATTGAGTTTGTACTTCAACCTTTCCCCCAAAATGGAGGAAGACAATGACAACAGGACAAGAGAAATAAAGAAAATGTAGCAACATAGGCTTAGTTTTTTTAAGAAAACACACTGAAACTATGAAAATAAGTGTGAAACCCCAGAACACATTGACTAGTCACAAGCCTCACTCCTGCAACTATGGATTAGATTTTGCTTGTCTGGGGATAATAAAACTAGGAAAGGCGGTCGGGGCAGGGGGGGGGAAGAAAGAGTGTGTTATATTTGACTGCATGGAATGTAAAAGGGGATCAATTTATCAGGTCACCTGACTTCAGTTGAGACATTATAGACTCATTTTACCAAGCCATGTGACTGCTTCCCCTTGCATCCTGGTTCAGGAAACATACTTTATTTCCACGAGCCTAGCTACTTGCTCAGCCATGGGAGCTAGAAAGTTCAGGAAGGCCTTGTGTCTCTCTGTATGCCATGGTTAACTGAAAACAGGGCACTCTAATACAAATTTAGAAAAATCTCAAATTACAGCACAAAAAATGTAGCAATTTCGTATCTTCAAACAACAATGTAATGAGTGAACAATTTGCAATGGGTAACTTTTTTCTTGTAATAGCTTTCTAAGCTTTTTAAGGCTTATACCTTTAAGACCCATAAAGACCTCTAGGAGTCCAGAGTGCCCAGAATGTGGACCAGAAAAGGTATTTCATACCCATAAATCCTGCATCGTTGTAATCCTGGCTGCAGAATCAGTTTTCTTCCCTTCTCCCTCCCTCTTTATCTCCTGGGAGGACATGCAGGTTGTTATCTCCCATGGAAGAGTGAGACCTCGTTGGCCTTGACAGTGCTGCCAATTAGGCCTGGAGCAGCTTAACTGGGGCCTAGAGATGCCAATTTTAACTGCATCATAATGGTTTATGGTGTGGGGGTGTAGAGGCATGGAGGGGGGTGGGGGCCTGAGTTAGAGGGAGGTTTATGTGAAGCGTGGCAGAGCTGTACTGTGGATTTTACAGAAGCATTTCATATGCTTCTGTACTGTTTTATGTAGTTAGGTAGTTATGAATAGTCTTTCCATTTAAACTTTCCAATTCTGTGTGTGAACCATTTTACTTTTACCCCTTTTGTGAGAGGTAAAAGAGCATCTGTCTCGCTTTAAACTAAGACAGTTCTTTATAGCTTCTCTGTGAACATGACAATCTACTGCCAAGTCTTTGCACTTAGCAACCTAAAGTGTGGCTTTTGGCACCTCTACTAGAACATCACCCCCTCAGTCTGGCTATCCCAGTACATCAGATTCTCCCTAGAGACTTGACAGTAGGGATGGTGTCCAACTTGAGCCACCAAAATGCTAAGCTTTCCATGTAATTGGCAGTATCTTCAGGTTATTTGTCCCTCCTGTCTCAGATAGTATGAGTCACCCCCAAACACATGTCATTCTTGACCCTACTTCACTAATAACTTCACTTACTTACTTTTGGGGGAAAATAATAATAACCTTTGCACTGTCTCTTAAACCACAGAGTTTGCAGTCTTGCACTGGCTAAGGACAACCTCCTAGGCCACCTGCCTAGGAGGCAGGTTGAGTATAATACCAAAGCTTGCAAGGCTTGTCACATGCAAGGAAAAACAGGCCATCTTTCAGACTTGTTCCTCTGGCTTTGGTTTCAGTTTTGCTGTCTCTGCACATGCTTGAGGAGCACTCATTCTGGATGAATGGTGCAGCCACTGCCCTTAAACTGTATCTCCAAAAAATGTTCATTTAATCTTTGCAGTCCAGACTGTCTATAGCAATCTTAAAGTAATCAGCATGGAATACAGATTCAGCTCAGCACTGCTCACTTTCTATCCCAGAAAAGGATCCCTTATAACAAAGAAGGAAAAAAAACAAACAGTCTAGATATTTTTCATAATATGGAAAGATTTTCTACATTAATTTCAGCTTGAAACAAAAAAAATCTTGGTTAATTTTGTTTTGAAACATACTTCCAACACTCACTAGTACAAATCCTTGTGTGTGAAGAGTCTTTAAAAAAAAATCAAATAATAATCATAATAATCATAATAATCATAATTAAAAGCAAATCAAAACATGCAAGTATGAATTTCTGAGCAGCTGCTCAGTGCTTCCAAACATATTTCCTACAGTTGTCAGGAATATTAGTGACATGCAGATGCTCTAGCCAGGATATTCCTGCTGAGCAGTACTTCCATCACAGCACACTGTGATGGCATCTCTAGTATAGAAAACCGAGAGGGTTAACCACCTCAGGATGATTAGAGAAAAATCAAGAAAGACAGCAGGGAGGATGCTGCAGGAACAACAAATGAACCAAACAGCTGAAACTCTCTTCTCGGAGAATATGAGACTCGTGGCATCACACACAGCAATAAGCTTTAGCAATCACAAAATGCTAGAGAAGGGACATCAAGGATCATCTAGTTCCACCCCCCTGCCATAGGCAGGGACCCCTCCCACTAGTACAGGTCACTCAAGGCCTCGTCCAGCCTGGCCTGGAACGCCTCCAGGGAGGGAGCAGCCATAACCTCCCTGAGCAACCTGTACCAGTGCCTCACCACCCTCATTGGAAAGAACTTCCTCCCAACATCTATCTAAATCTCCCCTCTGCCAGATTAAACCCCTTGCCCTTTGTCCTGTCATTGCAAGACTTGTCAATAGTCCCTCCACAGTTTTCCTGTAGGCCCCCTTCAGATACCGGAAGGCTACTATAAGATCTCCTCAAAGCCTTCTCTTCTGCAGGCTGAAGAGCCCCAACTCTCTGTCTGCTATGTAGCCTGTCCTCATAGCAGAGCTGCTCCAGCCCTCTGATCATCTTTGTGGCCCTCCTCTGGACCCACTCCAACAGTTCCATGTCCTTCCTGTGTTGGGGGCTCCAGAACTGTATAGACACCAGGTTTTCAGACAGAAGATTCAATCTCGACCGCTCAAATGAAACTTATATGTTTCATCGCCATCAAAATACACCAGAGTGACTGTTAGGAAAACCAAGCTTGTGGAAATTAAGCTTCCATTTACCCCTGAGCCATTAAAATAAATAAATCTCTGTCTATCAACAGGACACAGAACACAGAGAAACTGTAGAAATGCTGGCACAAGATATGTAAAGATATGCACTGTGTATTTGGTTTTGTTTTTTTATAAGGATCAGACAGAAATGTATTTATGGCAAACATTATGGCAAACAAATGGTGGACAACAGCAAAATTGTTTTGCTGACTGATTTTTTGTTACATCTTTATTGAAACAGGAAGATAAAATTTTCAGGTGTTTAGGGATGATGGGACTACTGCTGAAGCCCAAGAGAAGAGTTGCTACACACATCCACGGATGCAATACAAAGCCAAAGCTGAGCCCATTCAACAAAAAAAACCCAAATACGTGAAAAAGATCACACTCCTAACAGACTAGACTTCAGCTAGGAAGCATGACCTTTTTTAAATAAAGCTCACAGAATAATGAGAAAAGAAAAAAAAGAAGGTAAACAACCCATCGTGAACAACACTGCAACCCACAGGTGCGCTCCTGCACTTAACACCCTTGTCCAGGTAAAGCCCTTAGGCACCGTCACTGCAGTAAAGGACTCCATATCATGTGGAACAGATACTTGGGTTCTTGTGCATTGTATTTTGTAGTTGCCATCCACCTCCACACACTCCAGTTATATAAAAGGACTGTCATCTCTGGAATACTTACCTGTCATTGAACAGAAAATACAGAATTAAATTCTGAAAGAGATTCAAAAACTCCAGAGGTACAGTCCTTTTTCTTTAATCACCAAATGATGCTGCTCTGCTTCTGTTATGAATATTCAAATTTAATATGCAGTAATGGGAAAATATCCAACTTTATTAATGCAAATTCCTGCATCAAACACACACCTCAAAAGAGTGACTAATGCAAATTCCCGCACCAAACACACACCTCAAAAGAGTGACTAACGCAAATTCCCGCACCAAACACACACCTCAAAACGGTGATTAACGCAAATTCCCGCACCAAGCAAACAGACCTCAAAACAGTGACTAACGCAAATTCCTGCACCAAACACACTTCAAAACAGTGATTAACCAAATTCCTGCACCAAACACACCTCAAACCAGCGACTAATGCAAATTCCCGCACCAAACACACACCTCAAAAGAGTGACTAACGCAAATTCCCGCACCAAACATACACCTCAAAACAGCGACTAACGCAAAGTCCCACACCAAACACACACCCCAAAACAGTGAATTATTTACAATTTACCAAAAGTTTGAATACCCAGTCGGGAAATATTTACACAAAAGGTACAATAGGAGTTTTTTTTTTTCGTGGAACAGATTAGGGAAAGGACAAAGAAATATAAATATCCATATCCTATGCATAACTCAGATCAGAGGGTGAGGATCAGCAACTGCCACTACCAGTCACAAAATGAATTCCCCTTGCCCTTGAACAGGGCTATTGGCGGGAAAAACAGAGACTCCAATTAATTTAATAGCCAAGTTTACTCACTGATCAGCCTGAGATGCTGTTTTGAGGTAATAATCGAAGAAATTATAATTCCAAATTGTGTTTTCAGTGCAACCACAAGGCAAAGAGGGTAGCAGGAGCTGAGTGTGCTGCCAAAACTGAAAGCAAAAGGAGGGAGCCACGTGTCCTGGGGTAGCTAGTCCGCAACACACGACTGGCAGCAGGCAGAGGGGCAGAGCCAAAAACAAGCGAAGTCGGGCCCTCCCAGAGTGCCTTCAATCACCACTGGAAGCAAAACAGACCACTGGCAGGAGACAAATTTGAAACCTAGCCAATCAAACAGGGCACTAGTGTTGCAAACAAGTCTGGGCCTATTTTGCCCCAGCAGGACAGTTTCCACTACTGGAATTTCATCAAGGCTATATCTCAAAATTTCAAAATAAGTTGCAAAAGCAAATTTCGCTAATATCTGGGAATATTGCCAATATTTTAACATTCTTGACATAGTTATTTTTGAAAAAGCTGTATTGTGGGAATGAAAGCCATATAGTGGGAGTAGTGTGCTATCTTTAAATAACCATCTTTTAACTTATGATAAACAAACAGCCCTTTGGTCAGAATGGGGTACACAGACATTACAGTTATAGTTCCGATTTGACTTGTATCTTACAGAGCCACAAATGTTCAGCCATTAGAGATGTTTACAGATCTGTTTATTATCACTTACTGGAAAGATTAGCAACACTAACAACTCAAGTAAGGATAACAAGAAGAAAAAAACAAAACAAAACAAAACCAAAACACCACACCACAAAAAAAAAAAAAAAAAAAGAAAAAAAAAAAAAAAAAAAGAAAAAAAAAAAAAAAAAAAGAAAAAAAAAAAAAAAAAAAGAAAAAAAAAAAAAAAAAAAGAAAAAAAAAAAAAAAAAAAGCTAACAAAAAACAAGCCAATTGTGTCCCCCCCCAAAAAATCAACAAAAAACCCAGAAAAAAAAGGGACAAAAATTAAACCCTGTTAGGATAAGCACATCATAAATATGAGTCTGTCTTTACCCTACTTGTGTTAAAAACAAACCAACCCACCCAACAGCCTCTAATAAGCTAGTTTTTATATTAAACAAAACAAAATTAAAAATCAGAAAGTACTAGCATTGATTCATCATAGAAGGTAATTAAGATTTTCTTGTTTACAGGTAACCTTTGTTTTAATTCAAAACATGCAAGATCAACTTTTACACCTGAATTTCTTTCATAGGTGGTAAACTACATCGGGACCCTCATCCTAAAAGGGAAGCTTACATGAATAGTGAAAGCTCTATGGGATGCATTCAAGTATCAATTTCCATCTGGGGCAGTTGCACATTGTACACATTTCACCTGCACACAAAACACAGGCTCTCTCCAAGTGCTTTCTCAGAAAGATGTCCTGATCTGCAAGCTGCATTAATAAGATATCATAGACACATAATGCTCAGTCCCAGTCAGCTGAGATGAAGAAAAACTGCTGGATATTGTAACTGCTGGTTAATGTTCATCTATCAGATAACATTTTGTTGAAGAACATTTGCTGGTTTTCCAATCATAAGAGGGACGTTCAACGCAGAAAAATCTTTCTAAAGAGTTAATTTAAAACAGTACTTACTGCTATCCGCAGTATGGATGCTTTCACAGAGGTCCATTTGTCCTGCCTGCGATCTATGACGAGAATAAATCCAATTCCAGCATCTCGTAAACTAAGTTTGGAGGAAGAAAGAAGAAAAAGAGAATGTTTAGTTAAAAACACAAATTAAATTCCTCTAGTTCTTTCGCTTTACACCCCCTGCCCCCACCCCCTGTTAAAAACTATTTTAAAAAGTAGCTTGACCTTTTTGTGCAGGATCTTCTTAATCTAAACACCTTAAAAAAAGACAGAGTATACACCATTGGAAAGATGCAGCAGTCTTATGTGTGTTCCACAAGATCTTAAACCATATTAAAATAATTATTTTTCATAAATTTTTTATAGTTTTTTACACTTCTTGCACAGTGATTATTTCAGAGGAAAATGAACCCCTTTGCTTCTCCATTGTTTTGCTGCTGATATAATCCCTCCTTCATGCTGTTTTCAGTATAATTTCAGGATCAAAAACAAAGTTGTTTTCCTTTTGCATTGGGTTTTAACCTTCTGTTTGAATTTCTTCCTTCTTGCTGATATTTAATACTTTTTAAAAACGCAGATCCTTCTGATCATTTCATGATATTGCTCCACATATCTGAAATTCTCATATGCCTCCAGGCTGCAAACTTGTTTCCAGGTGCATTTTCACATTTGCTGCAACGAAAAATGCCTACAACATTTAAACACCGTGAGCCATGGACGACAAAAATTATATCGGATGCTCTTCTCTGGCACGGAAACATCTGTGAGAGGGATTCTGCTCAAATCCTTGCGTACGGGTGACCTTTCTTTTTTTGCCTGTGCTCAGCTGCATGTGCTATCACATCCCAGTCAAGGGATCTGCTCCTGTTTTGTAATTCCCCATCTAAGCCAATTGTGCAATGCCAGCATCAGCCCTTGCCAGCCAATCACAATCAAAATGGAAATGACAGGCAATACAAGGCTGATCAGCTCATATTTGTTATTTTCTCATATGCTTGGACATTTTTAATACATGTGCTGCAATTTCAGTCTGGATAATAATTTACTGCAAGGCCTGCTGTCTGCAGTGGGTGACATTTAGAAATAAACGTGCATCATTTTGTTATTGTCATACCTTAAAAGACAGTATGAAAAGCAACACCACAGAACATCAGAGTCCCTTATTTGAGATTGCCGAATCATGAAAACACCAGCTTTGCTTCGCAAGATCATGTTAGTAGCATAATAATAAGAGGATGTTGAGGAGGAGGAACACAAATACCCAAATGTGTCCTCTTAAGATATTCTCCAAAATGACAATTTTAAACATGACTCACAGTCTATCCCCTCTCTTTTACAAATTATAACATCTCTCAAATTGACAGACTAAATATTTAGGGAGGAACACAAATAATCATAAGATATGCAAAGGAGCACTTATTTTCTTTCAAAGGAAGTTGAGTAGTCATTTTAACATAGAAAAATATTAGAAATAAATCCTTACTGGCCACATTCAGTGCATATTATTAACTCTTGCCTCTGGGTTAGGACAAAACCACTAAATAATATCTGAGTACATGCCTTTTCAGCCTGAATAGCACTTGCAGACAAACAGGGCTATATTAGCAATATGCTTCCCACTACATTACATTGTCATAATCCGTTAAAGCTTTCCTTCTTCCTTCTCTTTATTTGAAGGGCAAGAGGAGAGAGCACAGGTTTTAGCATCTTCCTGTTCCCCATTTAAAGTTCCCACCATTTTAACCTTTACTGACTGAGCAAAATAAAACGCTAACAGCAACCATGCTCCAAAATATTCAGGTAGCAAAACAAACCTCCTGGGTTACATAGCCTAAACACGAACCGAGTCAAAAATGTGCTACAGCTGTTCCCACAGCAGCTCAAGTGGATTTTGAAGAGTATTAAGACTTTTAAAAAGCTATTTCCCCTTCTCAGTAGAATTTCCCAGGAGTGCTGAAATTTCTGCACTCAATGGAAGCATAATCTCAGATCCCAATGCACTTAAGCGCAAGGCCTGTATCATATTTCAAGAAACTATTGACATTTCTGCATAACAGGAATAAAATTAAAGCCTCTGACAAAGCACCAATCAGATTTCTAATTTGAAGAGCACAGAGAAAGACAGACTCAGCTGTGATCCCAAAGATCATCTAAACAGCAGTTCCACACAGATAATCATCTGCCTCAACACCCAACAAACAAGCAGAGCTTAATATTATTCTCTTAGAAAAAAGAGACAAGGCTTACTTAAGTGGAAGAGTTGACAAAAGGAAAGCACACCTCTGAGACAGCCCCAAAGACGTCTTTATCCATCCTTCTTTTACCACTGTGTCAAATTGAGGGACTGAATATGTCAGGTGGTTGCATGATTCAAAATGCAGCCCTCTTCCAGACATAAAAGCCAGGATGCCTCACTGCTGGCTAGAACAGACTCAGTGTCAAAGTCTTGAGCACCTGACTTCAAATAATTAACACTTTGTTAAAATATATTGTTTAAAAAAAAAAAAAAAAAGCAGCTTTGTATTGAACCAATCGCAAGGGAGGAAATATTTGTTATCTTGACAACAATGCTGTGTTGCAAATGGGAGTCCAGGATCTAGCTCCAACAACTTGTAGGCAGGAAGCAACAAACCGAGCTAAGACATTGTGTACAACACAGCTGAGAACATTATGAAGACAACAAAGTCACATACCCAAGAAAAATTTGAAATAGGTCTGCTTGCCAGCACCCCCTTGCCCTACTGACCTCTCTTTGCTGGCACACATGCTTGTACGTGTAGTTACAAGACACTCTGGAAGACACACTCACACACCCCCCCCACACACCTTGTAGGGCATAGGATGAACAGTGCTTTGGCAACAAGCAGGTATTCCATTGTCCTTTAGCTCCTGATTTCACTGTGAGTGCCAGCTGTCTCTCTCTCAGCCACATTTATTACATTCCCTCCAAATACTGATTTTGTCTCCATGTTTCCCCTCTCCAATTTTCTTGAGAGCAAAGCATTTGGACTCTGTCTCAGCAGAAGAATGTTCTGATGGATGCGGGCTGCCCTGCTTCTCAAGCTTTACTCCCTGCCTTGCTCCAGTTGTACAGCTTAGCCTAGGTCTTCTCATGCCTCTTTATCACTCTTCAACAAACTTGTCACCACCACCCACATTTGTCTCCTATTCATCCCTCTAACCACTGACATTCCTTGTTGCCTTTTCCCACAAACAGCCCAAAAAGTCTTGAGCCTTTTT
>VWYK01118686.1:5998-111595 GCA_013399775.1 Semnornis frantzii | reverse complement strand
ATGCTGAAGCTATTGAGCGATGAAGTATGATCCAGTCAAACTTGACCAGGGCTATCTTTAGCAGACAACAAATCTATGCCAACAGTGTTAATGATTAAGAATACTTGTGAACAGCAGTGCACATATGCTCACTGATTTCCTAAATACCAGAAATCCAGATCAGAGGCCACTTTTGACATTTTCTTGTCTAGGCAAGGAAGCCTGGAGATTATTTCACCAGCCTCATCTAAGCTATAAAAGCTGGAGACAGTCTTTAAAACTATCCTATTTGAAAGATTCCAGCAACAGAGAGGGAGTCAGCATTCCTCTGTGAGCAAAACAAAAAATAAGTTGGGATGACTTTTGACCATATGTTGTCACTGTCTTGCATAAAACAAGTAATTTTGTAACTTATGTTCATGAGCTGGGTGCTAGGACAGGCAATGTTTATTAGAGAATTTGCATCTTGCTAAGGAAAAACTGCTTGAAAATAATTTCCATAACTGTTCGGAAATGCTAAAGGCTTGGTGATAATTCCAGGAAGAGGTGCTTTAATAGCCTTTTTCTTCATCAGCAAGAAATGGAACTAATTACTAAGCAATAGTTATTTGTGCTATTGAGGAGCGAGAGGAGCTGAATTATGTCTTATTCCTTTCTCCATCTGCTTCTAGATCTCTTCCTCCTTCAACAACCTAGATCCCTTTGGCACAGGACAGATTCTTCCACCTCTGCAGGTGCCAGAGCAAGTAGCTCAGACCACTTTGATTCCACCATTAAAAAAACCACCCAAGTGGATTCGCAGACCTGTGGGGGTTTCATTTGCAGTAAGTGAATGGAACTTCCTTAGCTTAAAATACAATAGGTGTGTTGTATTGTGACACAGTCCTTTTCTTTTGCTAGAGAAACCTTTTTATTTTCCGATTGATTGATGTTTTAATGCCTGTTTAAGGTGCAGTGTGGTGTCCAAAGAAGCAAAGTTCTTTTGCTAAACAGTCTGGTATGTTTCTAACAAGAAAAGAGTCCTGTAGCAGAGACTGGGAGGTTATAAGTAAGAATTAACAAAGCTAAGGAAGACTTCTAAAAGCTAGCCTTGTAGGCTGCAACATGCATTCCCATTATACTGTTTCTCCTTGCTATACAGGTATTTAATTTTCTTCACCTTTTCACTCCTAAATTGAAAGACTGAATGGGTCTTTTAGTCTGTGGCTTGACGTGTCTAGTTCCTGCCATTTGCATGATGGTTTGTATCATAGCAGCCAGAAAAGAACAAACAATCCCAAAGGGCATTTTTTCCTCTGCCTGTCATTTGCAATTGGCTGGGCCTGATACCACATACACAAGTGTCATGATTATCAGTGTTCAACTGAAGTGCCTGTAAGGTGAACTCCTTCAATGTCCCAACCATCCAAACACATTATTATCACAGCTGGAACTTGAATTCGTATTGCTGAATTAAGAACTAAGAGAATTACCTTCACCGTCATCTGTAAGAATGCTTATTGTGNTATTGTGTCTCTCTCTGTCTTTCTAAGTTTGGAGGAAAACTTATTTCCTTTGGTCTTACCAAAGCTCCTGGACATCAAATGCAGCAGACCTACCAGCATCGAGTATTCATCAGTCAAGTCACCACTGAAACAGAATTCCTGATGCGATCCAGAAAACTGCAGATGGCATTGCAGTCAGGGAACCTAACTGATTACTGTCAAGACAAGATCCAGACAGCCAAGTTACCATTTGATGAGAACCTTTGGAAATTCATGAAGGTGGGATGGCTATGTTGAAATGCAGAGGTCATTTCTTATATGATCCTGGGGTGGAATGTGTTTATTATAGTCCTCCTAGCCTTTTACATTACTTTTCTTTAAGTTACAAAATGGAACTGAACAGGATAGTTAGTTACTTGTCTAAAGAAAAAGTTTTGCAGTCAAGGTCTTGGAGATTGTCTTGTTTTTCAGCAGGAATGGTCTTTTCAGTGGATTTTTGCTTGGGCTTCCTGTCAAAGTGCTAGACAGGATTTACTCACCGCAGCCCACTGCCAAGCTTTGTCTGCTAGTTACCTGTGGAGTTCTACTATTATTATTATTATTTCTCATGGCAAAGTTGGAATGGGCAGGGAGATTGCCCAGTAATAAGGGAGAGAGCTTTGGTATCATGGGGCTACAGCCAGTCCTTCCATAGGATGATGGTTTCATTGACCATTTGATAGTATAAAAGGATTTGCTAATGAGAAGGGGCAAGGCTTAGTCTTGGTAGCGTTTTACAGACCCTCATAGGCAGACTGTATGAGGGGTGAGATCTTGGGATCACCTCTATAATACTACCTCTGTTTAAGAAATCAAGTCTCTTAAATTGGATTGCCAGTGGTGTCTAGGTGGGGACAGTAGTCTCCATTGCATGTGTCATTGCAGCAATAGCTTCAGCTGCATAGGATGAGATATGCTGAACTGTCATGTTACTGAGTTTTTATAATCCAGCTGACCCATGGTCCTGTGAGACCACTCCAGGACGTAAAAGATCTTTTACTACTGATTGTCTTAAACTACAGACCAAGCTTCTGTACAAAAGGTGGTCCTACATGATCATTTCTCCATCTGAAAGAACAGTTTCTGGTGTTTACAAGTATATTATCCATGTACAATTAGCTCAGTTCTGTGGTAAAAACTGGGACTTACTGACACAAAGAATGTTAATCACACATTGAAGCATAGAAACAGCACGGATCAATTAGGCTACTTGCAGCCTATGGCAGTCTCTGGGACTGTCTGAAACACCCACCCAGGGAGCTTCTGTAATAATTAGTGAACTAATTTTTGTGATGCCAGCTAGGAGTTCAGGCAGCCACCTCGTCTTCTCCATTTCATCCGGACTCAAATCAGTCCATTGTCTCTGAGAAAAGATTAGCTTGGCAATTCCTACACCATTCAGGGAATTAATGACCAAGTACACTAAGCATGCATACAGTTGTAGCCCTGATAGGCAGTTGTACCTCATACCTAACTATGTGAAAAGTTGAATTTCACTCCTTTATCATGGTTATTACTTAAACTCCTGAAGACTTCCTCACACTAGTCATTAAGCGGGCTTGCCATGGTTGAGTCTTTATCTATAAACCAACCTCTTAACTTTGCTGCTGCTGGAAGCAGACAACCGTTGGTAGTGTGTAGATGTCTAAGATTGAACATATTTTCATGTCTTTTTCAATATCCTTTGGGAATCAGGTGAATCTGGAGAAAGAATCCAGGACAAAACTCCTCAAGCTGCTGGGCTACAGTAAAGAAGATCTGAAAAAAAAGGTAAGGGGTCTATTCAATAGAAAGAAACCTTTACAGGACTAAAGCTGCTGCAGGAGAGTTGTGGAGCCCCTACTGGAAACAAGTGAATCGTCTTCGCAGCACACAAAATGCAAACTGTACAAAATTTCAGCTGAGAAGCACCTCAAGTATCCCCCATTAAAAAGCAAATATGACCACTTCTAAAGGTATAACTGTAACTGTACTGGATCATACTGAAAGGATCTTGAGTCCAGTTAGGTTACTTCTGGCTGGTTGTGCTCTGGGAAGTACATATCAACAGTGAAGTTGAGAGCTTCTTCCAGCATGCAACTCTGCATCTCAGGGGATTCCTCAGACAGGAAGAAAGTGACAGATAAAGTTAAGTCTGATATAGTACTAATGGAGCTGCAGGAGAGGAAACTCTTGCACCCACATGAACAGTGCTCTGAAAAGGATTAAATAAGCCCTGATAGGCAGCCAGCCAGGAATAGAGCGAGGTGGAGCTTTTCAAACCAGTGAAATAACCAGGGTAATTGCGCCAGTTGCTTGGTGGCTTCATTGCCAAGATGTTTCACTTCAGGGACTTCACTCTAATGAACATTTGTTACTTTTCCAGATCACCTCGTGTTTGAGCAATGGCATACCAGAAAAACAGCCCCTTCCTGAGGCAGAAGAGACAGTTGCAGCACAGCCAGATCAGGTGTGTCCACTACGTCTTACCAGAGCAGTGGAGGGGAGAATGAACAGGAAGTTTTAATTCCGAATACAGATTGTTGGACTCAATGCAGGAGTCACAGAGAGCATTTCATGGTTCTGTCAGACCCACACAGGATCATGCTAAATGATCATAGCGATCCCTTCTGGCTTTAAAACAAAGCAGCGAGTAATGAAAATGGACTCCTGACTGTTAACACTGAAAGATGGTTTGCTTCACCAGCACTGATTTCTTCAGTGATAGAATTATCCTCTCCTGATCTTAACTTCATGATACAGTTCTGTATTTCCTCTGTGAAGCTTCTGCTGTGGTGGTACTTTTGCATTTCTTTCCTTTTTCACCTCTATCCTAAGAAAAGTATTGTAATGTGATTTTGGAAGGTCCATCTTCACATGCTTTCTGAGGCGTGCTTCACCATGCACTGTAACTTTGCACCTCTAAGGTACCTAAACCCTCCGTCCTCAAATTAGTATAGTAATCTTCTTTGCAAACCTTAAAGGCTTGGTGAGATATTCCAGATTGTCATGGTTTGAGACATGGGGTTGTCTTTAAGAAACCATAGAGTTCCTTAAGGTCTGCCAGAAAGGTCCAGGAGATGTGATGGAAAGTATAATCTTTGTATTTCATACCCATAATCCTGCATTCCCTATAAAATCTGTCTGCAAAGTCAGTATCTTCCCTTTTTCCCTCATCCCTTTCCTCCTGGGACGGATATCCAGGTTCTTATCTCCTGCAGAGGAGAGAGGCCTGGTTGTCAGCCTCGGCGATGCTGCCAGTTACGTCTGGGGCTGCCAAGCTGGACTTTTGTGCTTTGGCTATGGGGGTAAAGAGGCTTGGTGCAGGGAGCATTTGGAAGGCCTGTGAAATTGAGGCATGACTGGGGGAATGCTTTGGAAAGTTCTAGCCTTATGAGATTGTTGCAAGCCTCTCAGGACTGAGGGCCGAGGCTGAAATACGAATTTGTGTATTTTGTATGCTTTACTAGGCTCACCGCTATGTAGAATTGTAACATTGTAGCTGGTGAGTTGCTTCTCCACTTAGTTTCCAATATTCTCCAATCCTTTCTGGGAGTAGTTTTCTTTTACTCCTACTGCAAGAGGTAGAAGAGCAACCTGTCCTACTTAAGACCATGACATAGGGATAGCAATTGTGCCCTGCATTTCAATAGAGCACCAAGAATGGCTGTGATCCTACCTGGTAGTTACAGATACCACTTGCTGGGCTTGTCCCTATTCTGTCCTTTGTTGCTCAGGGGCTGGCAGTTGAGTTGATGAATGCAGGCCAATGATACTCTTGGTGTTAGATGTCATACCATCGATCTCATAAGTTTTGTCAGTAACAGCACTGCTATTGTTGCTGCCCTGGTGAAACTGTGCAGGTTGACAGAGCAGTGACGAGAAGCCTGATGGATTTCAAGATTTATACAAGGATGCTCAACCAAATGGAGAGCACCCCCATCCCACTCAATAATCCATTAAATTATTTGGGGCAAAATCTGTATATTCAGTGAATTAATTATGTTCAGTGAATTAATTAACCTCTTGCACTCTTTGCACAGCTTTTGATGAATTCTGGCAATGATGTAGCTGCTGTTTCCTCCTCTTCATCCTTTTTTGACAACCTCATCCCACAAAACATAAGCACATTGGAGATTCCTGTCACAGGAGGTATGTTACATGTTAGGAAAAAGGGAGAGGAAGGAAAACCTAAAACTGCCAAAAAATTAGAGATACCAGGAAGAATCTGGTCCACTCCAGCAGATGGATACTTTTAAAACACATGACCCCTTCCAGTGTCATGCAACATATCTCAGCACTGTGCTCTTCAGATAAGAGACCCGTTAAAAGTATAGAATAATCTTTTATATAATGGAAGACTTACTGTCAAGTCAGTGTGTTTTTTTTCAGGTGCAAAGCCTATTTTGAGTTTCCCTATCTTTTTAGCAACCTGCCTTTCCATACACTTTTTTTTTTTTACTGCCTGTTCTTTTAAAATGAGCATCACCAATGCATCTGGATGATGCCCTCCTGTTGGTTAACTTTTGCTTCTTACATCTGTAGATACAGATGGACTCATCAGCCAGGCCCTTTTGTTGGGGAATTTTGAGGGTGCAGTGGAGCTGTGCATGCGGGCAGAGCGCTTTGCTGATGCCATCATCTTGGCTATAGCTGGTGGGGAGAATCTCCTAAAGGAGACTCAGAAACGCTACTTTGCAAAGCGTAGGACAAAACTCTCTCTGGTAAGTACCAGTTTTGTGTGCCTGCTGAGTGGGGAAGGTGTGCACTATCTTGGCAGATATTTTCTGAATATATGTAGTAAAGCTTTGGTAGAAAGTCAACAGAAGCTGCGTCTCCTCTTGGCTAGGCACTTACTCTAATTTCTTGTTACTTTTATGACAGCTTCATATTATCCACCTAGAATGTCTTTGTTCTGTGTTCCATGTGGCTTCTTCCTCAGCTCCCAGTGCTTATAACTTGTGGAGCATACTGCCCCTTTACGGGTCAGCTAGGAAGATGCTTGTTTATAAACTGACAAATGGGGAAGCATAACAGGAGTTGGGATATCCCAACACTATTGCCAGTTATTGATATAGCTGCTCTGAAGCAGGGTTTGTGCCAACTAGATCTTTAGACTTGCTTGGGACAGCTGTTTCATATTCTCTCAAGTGCTTTGTTGGGCTTTTAAACTTTCTTTAGAGACGTCAGGTTCCAGTTACTGTTAATATTGGGATGCTGGGATTGGTGGATTTTAATGTACATTGATGTAGTTGCTGCATAGTGGGAAGTGTGCTTGAAAGTGAGCTTATCACTGTGGGTGCACTTGCTTAAGCAGCAATCTCTGTCTTCAGTGACTGAGAGACCTTCTGCTTCCCTTGCAGCTGCTTTCCTCCATTGTGCAGCAGAACTGGCAAGACATTGTTTGCACTTGTGATCTCCAGAGCTGGAAGGAGGCACTGGCCATCTTGCTTACATACTCAAAGCATGAAGACTATACCCATCTCTGTGGTATGCAGTATAATATGCTTTGATACAATCTCTCTTAGGGGAGGGCAACTCTCTAGTGCTTACAGAAAGAAGTAGATACTGTTAAAGGAGAGTAATCCTTATTCATTGCAGCTAGCTGGAATATTAAATAAGTCTGGATCGTTGAGTTAGGAGAATGACATGCACACTACAGGTGAGGATCATAGTGTAAAGTTATATATGCTGATGTTTCCTGTAACCTCTACCAGTAGTATGGGAAAAAGCCCAGCATGATAAGCACTAAGAGGGTCATACTTATTATTTTATTCTGGGGATAATGGGATTTCATTGGCAGTAAAAGCTCAGGTGGCTTCAGTCTGTCTGAAAGATTTACTATATCAGCACATTGCCCTCCATTTAAACTCAGAAACTGGGATTAATGAATGTTTGATGGCTCCAGTAGTTTCATTCATCTTGTTAATAGTCCAACACTCTCAGGAACTGTTTCTTGTGGGAGTCAGAGTTCAGGGAAAAATCCAGTGAGTGAATCTGATTAAGTTACTTGTTTTGCTTAGATGGGAACAGCTAAGTGCTGTTGGAGAAATGTCCACACTTTACACAACTCAAGATGCAAGAAGAGGTGGCAGACTGAATTGCAGGGGTGGAAAGTGGTGGTGGTGTTAGTGAGATGGGTCCCACTCACATTTATTGCCTAGCATTTGTTAAAGATTGACAGCTACCAGATTACTAGTTGTCCCCGCTACTGGACACTCTGTTGCCTGGAGATTCCCACACCTTTTTGGGGTAAAAAAGTATTGGATTTTTTTCAGTGATTCTGATCTTCTGAGGGGTTTTCTTTCATTTATGTGTCTGGACAGGTGTAAAAATTTGCAAATATATTAAAAATTACTTCTTTTTTAACTATGTTGGCTTTGGGATTCTTTAATGATGCTCCTTTATTTTATCCAAGAAGTAGGTGCAAAGCCAAAGTTGTCAATGCTTTTCAATTCTGAATCAGAATTGCTAAGAGATGAATGTTGAGGTTAATGATCTCTTCAAAAAGTGAGTGTATTAAATATTGGCTGTATTTCTTCCTCTCTAGACATGCTGGGGGCCCGTCTGGAGTCTGAGGGAGGTGCAGCCCTGTCCAATGATGCCTGCCTTTGTTATATCTCATCAGGCAATGTGGAGAGATTGGTGGAATGCTGGGTAAAACACCATGAGACTTCATCACCCCTTGCTCTGCAGGTACAGGTGCTATAATTTTGGTTTGACACCTCTTTAGGCCAGTCTGGTAGCCCTGATCTGTTTGCGTTATTCCATCAGAGTATCTGGAGACCTGTTTGTAGTCACCTTCTAGCCTGTATTATGGGCTTGCATCTAAAGGAGACCTGCACTCTTAAATGTTAAGGTTTTGTATGTGTAGAGAGTACTGATGATATTGCAGAAGAATCCAGACACAGACAGGAGTTATGGCTTACCTTGCTGTCTTTGTATTCTGATGTCATCTCTGAGCTTTCTTTTAATCAGGCAAGTTTAGACTGTACCAATTTTTGTAGTGGAAGTTGCCTGGAAGTACATTTGCTGCTGTGCTTTCATGCCTAACTGGAATGCTTCCGTTACCTGGCTATATGTTCAGAACAGCCTTTGGCAACACAAAATCTATGCTGTATTGTTCCCTCTGCAAGTCAAATGATCATGTATGGGAAGTCACAGCTTGCATGTGAATCAGGGCTTCTACATCAGTGTTGTTATCTACCTGTTAACTTAAACCAGTCCTGGATGAGTCACTAACCCCTATTGTGTCCACCAGTTGCTAGAATGAACTAGACAAGTCTTCTACTTTAGTGTTTGCCTGTGATGTTTACTACAGAGTTCCCCAACTTTTCAACCCCGCTAGTGAATAAGGGCAAAAAAAAGGCAAATTCAGCATTCTTAGTAATGCTAGAAACTGACCTCCTCCCAGTTATCAGCCAATGATGCGTGGATCATTTTAAAGATACAAATGTTACTTTGCTTTCTAGGAGTTGAAAGAGCTTTGAATAACTAAAATCCTTCTGGTCTGTCAGCACTAGTAGCTGTTCCTAGTGAATTTCTTCTGTTACAGTTTTAATCCTTCCTCTTCCAGGCTGATATCTTCTAAATTCTAGAATTACAGTAGTAACTACCTAATAAACAAGATTGCAGTTGATTGGAATGTCTTCGTGACTTCTTTCTTTTTTTCTCGTACCATAAAAGTAGCAGTGTAAGGCTGTGCTTCATGGTTCCTGTTTTTCTCCACCAAGTGCGCTGGAGGAAACAGCAGTCAGTGATAGTATCTGTTGTAGAGTGGAATTAGAGCTAATGCCAGCTGAAAGTAGGGAAAGCCATTTGGTATTGTCTTATCATGGGATGGAACAGTAAAGTAAGTCAGATTCTGAACGGTCTGTTTCTTCCCTCCCCCTGGCTTATGCAGGATCTCATAGAGAAGGTGATGGTGCTAAGTAGATCCATTGAGATGCTCCGAGGCACAGCAGGACAAGCACCAGGCCCTGTCTTGGCAGAGCGGATCACCCAATATGCTAGTCTTCTGGCATCACAAGGATGCTTGGCAGCTGCAATGAATTACTTGCCCAGCAGCTCTAAAGAGGTGAGTGAGAAATGAGTTGCTGTGGGAGTAGCATGTGTGGGGAAGAAGTGTACGATGTGGGGTTTGACATGCATTGGGACTTAAGGTTTCGCCTTCATTATGGTAACCTGAAAGGACAGGTATGGGTTTTTTTCCTAGGACGTGGCCTTTGGTCTTCATTTGATTTTTCTTTGTAGTGCCTTTGATTCAGGGAAAAGCAAGGGAGCTATAGAACTCTAAAATGATTCCTGGAGAGCAGCACTGGGAAGCAGCTCTCCAGAGAAACTGCGTCTATTCCTGAAACTATCTGGTAGAGGAGGGCAATAGGGAAAACACCTTCTAGTTTGAAAGAAATCTGTCTAGTGGCCAAATGTGGGTAGAGGCTGGGGAGGAAAAAGTCTGAAGATGGGGAGGGGGGAAAGTATCAGTGAGATTTCTTCTGCACAGCAGTACAGCAGGTGATATCCCAGACTGTCACTTATGGTTTGTTTGGGGTTTTTCCTTCTGGCTACTGGGGAAATGGTTAGTTTTGCAGGTTTTTGCTCAGTGCTTTGGGTCAGGATCAGTTCTGATTGCCTCCTCAGCACCTTCCATCTGGGGCTTTCAAGGTACTTCTCCTAAAGCATAGTTTGTTTCAGATTCTGATTGAACAGCTCCGAGACCGGCTTTTCCATGCTCAGGGAGACAATGTGGGTGATCAGCAGCCACCTCCTTTTCCTTTCACTCGTGTCAATGTAGGTGTGGTTAAACACACATCTGCAGCAGCCACACCTGAAAGATCAGCCTACAAATCAGGACACAGACATCCAGAGAAGGTAGGCTTTAAAAACTCAGGTGTTCTGTTACAGGTGTAGTGATCCACTGATCTCACATACTGAGGGAAAATATGGCTGTAGTTTACTCTCCTATGTCCACCTCACCTTCATATCTCAGCAAAATTAGTGTAATATGGATTAACCTTAGATCTTGCTTAATTCCTTGTCAGGAAAATGTTGAGGAAATCTTGCTTCCAGTTTCTACATTATTGTCCCTTCATTATGCTTCCAGGAAGTCACTGTATGGGAATTGGTTTCTGAGGACTAATCCTTGTGAGAGATGGAAAATACTCTGAAGGGTGTGGTGCCCAGCTTCTTGAGCAAGTTATGTGGTTGGAAAGGACTTTGATCTAATCCATCCAGGGCACTGAGAGGAACAACATCTTCTCTTGCCTGAGAAGTGACAGGGATAGAAAGTACATCTGCTTGTGTGTCTGTGCATGTGACTCTGTCATCCATTTGCAAGTTCTTTGTTTTTTGATTGCAGCCCAACTATCAATCACCATTTGCCCCTTCAGCACCTTCTCAGCCTTCAGTGCCTTCCCTCTTCACACCTCAGCCAGTGCCAGCAGCGTCTGTGACACATCACCAGGTTACCCCTCCTCAGACCAGCACGGGTCCACAAACAAATGTCTCTTCCAGAGGGCCTCCTTACCCACAGTACAACTTGGGCTTGATTCCAGAAACTGTTTCAGGGCCAGGTAAGCAGGTTTTATCCGACTAAAGCCTTAAACATGTATGACTGCTCTGCTCTCTTCCTCACTGGCCTATTGTACTTTGCAAAGAACAAGGCAGCTGTCTTGAGAGGCTTCTCAGTGCTTGTGACGCACTTAGTTCTAGCAACAGTTTTCATATGTTCACTGATATTAAGCATATACAGGGGTGGAAAAATCACAGCTAACTCTGTGTCAGAGTTTGACTAAAGTAGCCTGGGTTGTGAGGGATATGCCTGGCATAGGTATTGCAGAGTATGGCTTAGAGAAGGGAAGACTTAACTATCTTGAAGGAGAGCATCAGAAGTAACATATAACAAATGATGCTGATACATTCTCTTGTTCGTAGCTGTGTCGCAGTCTCTGCCATTCAGACCAGCCGGAGTCAGACCCGTTGGTCCTGCTCCCTACTCCAGCCAATCTTCTCTGCCTATGACATCTCCTGGTGTTCCACCACCTGGACCTGCCCTCTTCAGTCCAACCTCAGTCCCAGCATCTCAGCTTCCTGCAGCTTGTCCTCTCCCTGTGGCAAACCAGTCTCCTCTAGGTTTCTCTTCAGCACCTTTCAACTGCCCCATGAACATGGGGTACCCTCAGGGAGGTCCTGGAGCTCCATCTACTAAGCCCTTGCCAGCAACCAGCATTCCTCCTCCTCCCAGAGGTAAGTACCCTTTGTGTGATTTGTGTGTTCAGGGCACTTCTGGATGGGGTTTGCAGCACATAAAGGACACAGACATTCTGAGGTCTGGTCAGTCACCATGAAGTCTGGATGTGGTGCTGAAGCTGACCTTACAGGCACATAGTGCTCAGTCTTACTGTGATGATGAAACACAGCAATGATGACAGTTTTATTCAACCTGTTCAGCTGCTCTGTCCCCTGGTCATGGTTACAAGATATTATCTTCAGGTTCCCAGTACACCCTGAGTAGTCATCTGTTACAGCAGATGTTTCTGGGTCTGAAAAGAGGGTGTTCCCTAGGGAACGTCTAGTGTAGGCCTTACTTGCCTTAATCCCGCTTGTGTAACTTACACAAGAGGTATGTTTGAAACACTGGGAGAGCAGGGTGCTGCTTCTCTGGCCATGGGATACCTCTTGCTTAGCTTTAGGATAAAATTCCTTTGAATACTGTGCTCTAGTTCTCCTCATTGTTGCCATAAAATGCTTACCTGGGAATCACTTCTGCATTCCTCTGTGCAATGCTCTAGACCTAAGCCTTTCCCCTCTGGGTCTGTAGTTTGAAGCCAGCCCAACCTGCAAGTACTGCCAAGTCCTAGATGGTATGATGGGTTATAAGAGAGTGTTGGTCCTAGCTGTCAGCGGATGAGCATTCCCTGTCTTATTTCTCACACCACCACCACATGTAGTGCTTGTTAGCTTTTGTTTGCTATCTCAGGAAACAGGCCAGGCTATGGAGATTCCTAACAAGGCTGACAATACTTAGATTTTTCAACAGATGCTTCTCCACCCATGCATATTCTGAGAGTGAAGGATTTGAGCCTTTGAGATTTTTTGCCTCCACCCAGAATTCTTTGCTGAGCTGGTTTTAATGAAGGATAGTAAATCCCACTGTGTGAAGCCTATGGAGGCTATGTACAAAGACTCTAAGTAAGAGATAGATTTTCAGAAGCAATTTGTCCATCAGGGAGAGTAGTCTCAGTATATTACTTACTAAGTAAAAGCTATTGGTGATGATGACACTTCCACCCTGCCTTGATTTACAGGTTTCTTCCCTTGGCTAGATCCCCACATGGATCATGCAGGTAGTACCCAGAGAAGCCTCCATAGCTGTGGAGGAGGAAATGTTACTGCTTCCAGTGGAATGTGCAGTGTTTGCTCGTGTTTTACTGTATGTCCATATGTGCATGCTCATTGCTAGTTGTTGTTTTCTTGCATGCCTGGGGAATTACATAGCTGTGGATATACTGTCCTGGGGACTAGTAAGTGGCAGTTACAGATGTTGGAAGTGAAATGAAAGCACTGTACTTTTACTGATAATTTTGGGTACAGAAAGCAGGAACTCCAGCTTCTTCCTTCTGTACTTTCCTCTACTTTCCAATTCCTGGAGGAATTGGACCATTCTCAGTCTCTCTGTCTCTTCAGGCAGTTGCTGGGCCAGCAGGGCAGTGGCTCTTTTTCCTTTCCTGGTTCTCTAGGCAAGGAACAGGTCATGGTTGTAACTCCTGTCTTGTGTTCTTTCTGTTAGACTCCCAAACTAATGCATGGCTTTACTTGTGCTTGTGCTTTCCCCAGGTGGTTGGAAGAGGTGGGTCCCAGCCTAAGCAGTGATGCAGCAGAGCTTCCAAAGTAGAGCTTGGGGGACTGTATTCCAAAAGAAACTAGAAAGCCCTTTTGGCCTTAGTTACAAGGCAAGGTTTGGCTTTAAATCTCAGTCCACCTGCTGGGGAGAATTCGCACTGTTGAGATTTTTTTTGACTGATGGTCTGTACTGAATTCTGTCCTTGGGATTCACTGATGATGGAGGTTTGGTATCATCCAGTCTGTTTTCAGTGGAGTGAGGCTCAGCATCTTAGTGGGCTCTCTCTGCACAGCCTGCTGCCTGTGTCAAAGACCATCTGCCAGGCACAAATGATTCTTTAGGGAATCTCAGCTTTATTTAAGAAACATTGAGTACTGGATAGCCACATATCCCACCAAACAAGGTTTGCTGTGTGGAGTGAGTCTCTAGAAAAGGAATTGTCCCTTCAGCAGAGAAACAAAAGAATCCAATTTTTGCTGTTAAACAAGACGATTCCATGGCAAGGATTTCAAGTACTTCCTCAGGTTGAAGATGCCTTGTGAGAATCCATTGCTATAAAGTTCTGTTCGCCTGGCAACATTTAAGCCTAGTTTTTATGGCAGCATATGGCATGCCCAAATCAGTGTGACTTCCTTGAGATTTTCTTCCTTGCTATTATTATTCTGGTTTCAATGGGTACTGTTCTTCAGCATGGAAAGGAGCTGCAAGATCACTCAATCTGACACACCAAATGTGCTTGCTGTGGAAATTCCTGAGCATGACCTGAACAGCTCATGAACACGTTCTCTCTAGTGTGGTAAAGGAAGATCTTCACTTCTGGGAATCCCAGGCTTACTGGGAAGCATCAAGGACAGGGTGAAGGACAGCACCATGTTGTCTGGCTGGCGGGGATAATCCCTGACTCCAGCCCATGATGGTCTTGGTGTTTCCTAGGACAAATATTGCTGGAGACTGCTGCCGTGGGGAACTCCTTTCAGTGTTGGTGAGAAACCCTCTTTCACAAGTAGCATAGGCAAGAGTTTCATCCCAGCAAAATGCAGCAAGGTCCTGTTGTCTCATGTCTGATGATTAAGTGCCTGGCTTAAAGACTGTAATTTAAATAGCTGTTTCCTGCAAGGATTCAAATTGCCACTGAGTTGGAATAGCGCCAGGGACTCTAGGCCACAGGCTCGGTGGGGGCCAGAAGAGTTCTAGGGCACAGAATCCCTAAGTTAGAAATAAGTGCCAACTTAATTAAACTACTGATCCAAACTCATCAGAGAGTGAGTCTTGAAATCATGGGAAAAGGGAGGGCAAAAAGAGGCTGCCAGAATTTTAATAATAAAGGTAATTAAAGTAATGAAGCACCTTTTGCATCTTTCCCCTGTGATTTTTAAAGCTCAGTTCAGGATCAGTAGCTCATTAAGTGTGGCACTGAGCTCCAGCAATTCTGATATTGCCCCTTAGAATTATACCACTTTCTCACAGATTATTCCTGTCTCATGGGCTTGAGGTTATTAATACTGGGGTGACAAAAGAAGCACTGAGGTTTTGTCTAGAGATGCAGGTACCCTTACAGGACGGTAGCAGCAAAGGTAGTTGGAATTTGACCTTTTGCAAAATGCTGTGTGGTCACAAGTCTGTTGATGTCATGTTATTTGATGGATTTTTAATTACCTGAAGTGAGATTAGAGCCTGGATACCATAGAAGCATCTGCTGAGACACCCCCTCTGCTCCCAAGGCATTTACTAGTTAAGTCTATTACCTTCTGTTCAGGAAGCCAGCAAATTCTTCTAAGCTTTGGTTCTGATTTTAGAAGGGGAAAATTCAACCCACCCCTAAGTTTTCTCCTGTTTATCACAGCAACCTGCATGTCTGTGCACCGCCATGAAGCACTCCTGCAAGTGTTGGTGCAAAGCCCTCTGTCAACCGTAACATAGCCCTTGCTGTGGTACCACAGCACTAGATTCACTGTTTGGAGAATCCTAGAAACTCTCTGAACCCTGATGTGCACAACCTGCAGGTCACAACCAAAGTTCATGTCTGATGCTGAACCTGACTTTTGCAGCCCATGCAGAAAGCTTCAGGGAGATGCAAACCAGCTTTCTCTGTAGGAGCAGATGTGTGCCAGTTCAGTCTCATCAGACATCACTTCATGTAGCCCGTGCACATACTTCATTGCTAAGAATGTAATTAACAAAGGAAAAGGGAAGCAAAAGCAGTTCTTTGGGACCGTGAGCTGGGCCTGCGGTTCCTTGATTAAAGTGGTCTGAAGGTGCAGTGATGAAGAAATTGTAACCATAGGCTCTTTTGCTGAGGGAAGTTCCAAACAATGTAAGCAACTATGAATGGCTGCTGTGGTCACCTTGTGCCTTGTCTCTCTCCTGGCAGCTCAGGAATCTTGGACTGATCCCTCTGCCGTAAGAGGAGGCCCTCAAAAGAAAAAGGTAAGCTTTCTGCTGCATATATGTTGGTTTTCTTTTAACCAAGGAGGTTTGTGCAACAGATACATTCCTGTAAATGCTCCCTGTCATGCTCAGCAGGTCTAGACATTCCATGTTGGTCTGTCTACTGATGCATCATATGCATAGCTAGGACTGGAACCTAAGTCACTGTGACCCTTTGCCATCCAGACTAGCATGCTGGTCCTCAGGGTGGCTGTTTTGTGTCACGATTATCATCTGTGATGCTGCATGCTCTGTCATTACTAGCCAGGCTAACTACGGGCACTTGTTGATAGAAAATAGACTTTAGTCTTATCCCCTTGTCCACACACCTTTGATAACTGACTGGGGAGATTGTTCTCTCTTCACACCTGACAGCTGGGGGCAGTATTTCCCCTCAGCACAGCGAGACCCACTGTGATTTTCCTCAGATGTTGATACCAACTGTTAGGGCACTTCTACTCAAAGACGTTGGGACAGGTATGGCTGTGAGCTACTCTACTACTCTCTGCCTTGTAGTGATTACACCGGAGGACACGTGAGATGAGCTGTTTTGCAAAAGATGCTCTCTGTACCCCATTTCTATCACTGCTTCCTATCGGCAGGTGTGACCAGAAGCTTCTTTGGCACCATTCCCACCCCCTGCTCTTCTTCTGTAGCTTGGAATAGACTTCTCGCCTTTTTTCTGGCAACGTGGCTGGGAACCTGCTTCGGGCTGTGCTCACTACAACAGGATTAACCTCTTGTTAAAACCATCTCCTTTTGATCTAGCCCTGTCGAAGTGAATCTGTCCTGACTCTCTGGCTTAGCAGGGGCACGATGAAGTGTTTGCAAGAGGATTCTCCCCCCATGTCGTGGGATTTTCCTCGACGCTTGCTCTGTTGACACTTTGCTGCTACTAATCTCTACATTCAGGACTCGTGCCGTCGCAGAGCCAAGGCGGCTTTCTGAGGACCATTGCTTTCAGGGGCAAGAGGTCTGTCTGAACAATTCCAGAGGAGTTTTCTTGCTGATGCTTTGACTGTTCATCTAGGGTGCAAGAGGAAGGGCCCCTTGCTTTGAGTTGGGGGCTGGAAGAACAGGGATGTGTTACAAATCACCTTGAGAACTGGCACTCTTGAGAGTTAGAAAGGAATTTTAATTTGACTATGTAGTGTAACCAACCCTCCTTCCTTGGACTTGTTTTTCTTGGGTTTTTTTGCTTTTTTTTCTGTTTGTTTTGTGGTTTTGGTTTTTTTTAAATTTCTTTTACCATTTAACATTTCTTTTTGCTGACAGTTGCCTGAGAAATTTACTCCTCTGGCCCCCATCACAGCTCCAGTAATGAGTCCCCCATCTGAACCTCAAGGGATCCATCCTCAGCTGTCCGGGTTGCAAGAATCTGGCCAGTCACCCCCAGGAGCACCCAAGGAAGACAGCCTGCAGGTACTCAGGGACAGTGAGACATTCCCCAGCCAGTCTACTTGATTCTTTGTCAACTAGAAAAACAGTTCAGCTTTAAAACAACTCAGCTTTTGAGATGCTTACTACTTGGCAGCTACAGAGCTTATGGCGCTCTGTATCCCTTATAAAACAACTCTGCCTCAGTGTGCAGGCACACACGGGAAAGAGGAAGGGAGGCCAGGCAAACTTAACAACCTGCTGTAGGTTGGGAATTCACAGAGGCCTGAAGATGTACCACAGTCTGAAGATGGGAATCTAACTCTATGCTTCCTGAGTTTGTGAAGAAGTGAAAAATCTTTCTGTTCAGGGGAGGCATCTGCCAGCCTTTCATGCTCCTGTTGCATTCATTCGACTGCTTGTTTTTCTGTCAGTATCACCAGCTACCTGTGGAGAGGATTGAGAGGAAGGAGGTGCCCCCTGAGCACCAGACTCTTAAGGACACATTTGAAGGGTTGGTGCAACGCTGCTCTGCTGTCGCCACTGATCCAGTAAGTCGTCCCTTCTCTGATCTTTGGCTTTTTTGCCCTCTTAGATGTTTGACTGGTGCTTCCTTCTTTTGGCTGGGCAAAGAGAGGAAACATCTTGTCCCTGTAATCAAGTTAATCTGTGTCTGCCTTCTTCCTTTGGAGCTTAGGCTTGTCCATCTCTTGGGAACTGAAATACATTCTCTAGCATTTATCCACTGTTGCTCATTGCCTTTCTGAAGCAATGGTTCTGTCCTCCTGGCTTTTGTTTCTGACTAAAGAAGAAATGACATAGCTAATTCATCTTCCTTTTTCACTGGCTTGATCTATAGATAGTTCTTGCATAGCTGCCTTTACCAGATATCATCAGAGCTGAGGGAAAGGCTGAGATATCCTGTCTGGAAGAGAAATCCAGTCAGTCTCTGTATCTAAGTCACTGTAATCTTTCCACCCTGGTTCCTCGAAGGCCGTTGGCATCCATACTGTGTTGTCTGAATGTATCAGGCTGTCTCTAAGCAGAAAAGCAGTGTCTGCAGTGTTACGTTTGATTGCTGTCTTCCCAGAGTCTGGGGACACTGAAGCCTTCGAGAGTACCTCTGTTTATTGGGTGTTGTGATGAACACCAAGGCCAAACTGCTATCCAAAAGTCAAACAATTTGTATGTAGTAGTAGCCTCAGCATATTTGCTCTGTGTTTTCTGACAGTGCAGCATAGCAATTTCTGGGAGATAGCCTAAAGGTTCTGTCTGTGGAGAGAACGCAGTGCAGTGTGCCTGAGCATCTGAGGCTACCAGGCCTGTCCCAGCATTGCCCAATGCCAGGTGTTTTTAGCCACAATATGATTTACCTGTGAGTGGATTATCCAAGGTGAGGTTATTGAGATCAGTCCCAACAGAGCTTCAGTACTCAGGCTTATTCCTTAGTGGTTACCTAGAATGGGAAGGATATTCCCTCTTTCCCTCAAGAAGACCAGGAATGAGCTGTTACTTAGACAGCCTCAGGCTGTCTGACCTAAGTGCCCCATGGATTGACCGGTGGATGTTCCTTAAGCTTTGGAAGTCATCACTCTGTCCTGTGCTCTGCAAGCACTGGCAGAAGGGAGAAAAGCCTACAGTGGGAGATGGCAAAGAGGGCCAGTTCAGCTTCCTGTCTTGTGGAGAGAATGTGTGCATGTTTGTATGCACAGTGAGAGCGTGGCTGGCTTCTGTCACTGACTGGCACAGGCTCAGATGCAGCTGAATTGTAAGGTGTTGTGAGAAGAACAGAGGAGGGACTGATCAAGAACAACTTGGTTCTGAGAGAGGTGGCTTTGAAGCTCAACAGAGTTAGCACTGCCTCTTTCCTTCAGAAAACCCGAAGGAAGCTGGAAGATGCGTTGCAGCGGCTGGAGTGTTTGTACGAGAAGCTCCGCAAGCAGGCAGTAAGTAGATGTCACCATTCCTTCTGGTCCAGATGGGTTCCCGATTCCACCTTTGCACTGGGTTGTGGGTCTTGCTGTCTGTCCCAGTGTCACCAGCACATACCTGCTTGAGAAAGGGAAGTGACAGGTGACTGGATTCAATGTACCTTGGGTACCTTGATTCCAGACAACTTTATCTCCTCTTGTTAACGTTGGCCCAGACATAGTGTAAGGAAAAGCTGGAGAGGCATTTGCAGAATGCTTTTACCCTCAGGAGGCATGTAGACAGGTTCCAACTGGGAAAGGACAACTGGGGATAGATGCTAAGTGTGCCTAGTGTTATCTCTGACTTAGAAAACTCTGAAGCTGCTGATACCATTTGCTAAAGGGTTAGCTATCAAGGGAAGATCCCTTTTAACATATACCCTTACCCAGAGTATCCATATTAGGCTTGAACAAAGACAGGGTTCTGTGCTAGACAGACCTTTGACCTCCTCAATACATCCGATACTCAATAAATGCTGAAATGTCATTACCTGGGACCTGCGTACACTGTAACCTAACCTGGGTTAGATTAATGTTTGCTGTAGGCTGAGAAATAGAGGGAGGAAGCAGGCTATCCTTCCTGACAGTGCTCGATGGTGCAGGTGGTGTTTGGATAGGGTGAGGAGAATAGGAGAAAAGGGCGTGAAGGGAGGGGAGTCTGTGTTGCAGTGCTGTGCATGCTGACTCATTTCTGTTCCCTCCCCACAGCTCTCTCCAACCATCCTGATGGGTCTTCATGAAATTGCCCACTGCGTTGAGGCTAGGAACTACCAACAGGGTCTCCTGGTTCACACCCAAGTGGTGAGCAGCAGCAGTTTCAGTGAGGTGTCTGGTTTCATGCCCATCCTCAAAGTCCTCATGACCATTGCTGGCAAGCTGAATGTGTAAAGTGTGGAGCAGCTGTAACAGTGCACATGAAGAGCTGGTGGAGTCTTTCACCAGGAATGTGCAGCACATTGTGGACTCTTCTGACCCTGGAGAATTAAGTCTGTGGCAGTGTCTTGAGCTGTGCTGGGCCAGCACACCTGGCCCCTTCCACGCTCCACACAGCTCACTAGTGCCTGGAACTCCTGGAGATTTTTCTCTCTTGTTTCTTACTAGCCTGAGGCTACTTCCCAGCCCAGAAATCTCAATTTCAGGCTGTCCAGGTTTCACAGAGATCTCTCTTCCCTGTATCCCCAGTACAAAGGGGAAACTTCTCTCCTAGGCTGATATTCTATTTTTTTAAGGGGACAAACAAGGCTGGCACGTGCAGTGCCACCAGACAAAAGAGACTCAAGCTTTATTCCCTACTGCAGTGTAAACTGCCAGAATGATAACTGGGCTCCCTTGGTAGCTGCGGTATCCCTGCTCTGTTGAGCTGCAGTTGAGGATCTGTCCTCTGATTCCTCCTTTTTCTTCATTCTCATCCTCAATTCACCTTCCCACCCCTCTGCACACACATCCTGCTGCAACTAGGGATAACTATCCCATGCTAGCTTTGGTTCTCTCACTCTTCATCACCTCTTGTTTCACAGTCAACTCCCCTGTTTATCCTATATCCCACTCTCTTCTATGGCCTTTCTCATGTAAGTCGTGGGCTTGAGCCCTTTTATGTTTCAGGATCAGAGCTGATTCCCCTTCCAGCTCCTATGGCTTTTCCATTCAGGAACACAAGCGGATTGGACCGCTCTGTGTACTGCTCCCCACAGCTGATTGCATTCTGGTTTTGGGCTAAAAGCCACCCCCTCTGGCCTTTTTCACTTCCTTTATGTTAACACATTTGACCTTTTGCCCACTAGTGTCATCTAAAGGCTTTCCACATTGAGCCTTTCAAACAGTCTAGGGGCTTTAAGAGAAACAGAAGTTGTTCAGGTTCCATAAAGAATCCCCTCAAGCTATTCTGACTAGTCCAAACTTAAGCAGCAAGAGACAGCTCTTTGCTCCAAATATAGTACATGAATTTTTCTTAAAGTAATGCATAGAAAGGTAGTTCTCAAAGATCCCTTGGCACTGTGGTAAGAATATACTGCAGGAGGTGACACTGCCACGTTGAGGGTATGACTGTGCTGAGGGTTTTTGTTACTGTGGCATTTTTTTCTAGGGTAAAATAGGTGAATGAAGCATATCTGTCCTGAGAAAGATGTCTGGGAGGGCAGATGGGGTTTTTTAGGGCACATCTGTGTATGTGTCTTTCCCTCTCTTTCTCTCTCCTTGCCTTCCTCTCTTTCATGCTGATGTGGCAGCGTGATCCTTGGGCACTATCTGGGAGCAAGACTTCTTCCCAATCTTTGGCTGGAAAGGTCCTGCTTCTGATGCTTGCTGCTTCAGTGATAATGCCATCATGAGCCTCTGGTTCGGTGACTTACATGGATCAACTTGCTCTACCGTGAGACTTGGGAGGGAGGAGAATCAGAGACAGAAGGAAGAGGACATGTCTCATTCTCTCCTTTCCAGGTCAAAGTGCCTCCTTGTTGCTGCTGTGATATTTCTTTTGCTGCGGTTTGATGCACTGAAATTACAGAACAGTGAAATAAAAGCTGTGTTTTGTGATGCTGCTAGCTTTTTTCTGTTGGCTTCTCACCTCTGGCTACAGGGGACTTCCCTCAATCTGCAGGGCCGCCCACTGAGAGCTGAGTTGCAGCTATGGTGAGGGGGGCAGTTGAGAACAGGGTAGGACAAACCTGATTCCAAACTCTGCTGGTACAGGCAGCAACAGTCCTGGTGTGGTAAGACCTCAGGCTTTACCCACTTTATAAGACTGCAGGGTCAAAGAACCAATCTCCGGATCATCTGCCTCAGTTGTGACTGTTCATCTGCATCAAATGCAAGAAAGCCCCTAGGATGGCTGAGGTTCTCATGGGGAATCACATCAGTGTTGGTAATTTTACACTTGATATCAGGAGCTGACAGTGTCTCAACAAGCCCTTGATGAAATCTTCTCCTGTTGAAAATCAATTTTCTACCCCTGACGCTTTGCCACTTAAACTACGGATGAGGATCTGATCTGTATGGAAATCAGATTCATATCTTGAATTGTCAGTTCTTGCCATTAGTTAATAAGTTCTGAATCTATTAGCCGATTTCATTTGAGCTTTTAAGGAGGTAAGAAGGCTGAAGTGAAATAAGAGTACTAAGATAAAGCTAGGGAGGAAGCAAAACAGCTTCTGCAGAAGGCCCAATGTAATACCAAAATGTGTTTGGTTTACTTTCGCTGTCAGCTGACTAGCTAGTATGTATATGTACAGGCCAGCCAGTCAGCACACATGAAACTCTTGACATGCGCAGGACTGTATTACCTGGCACATGGTTGGGGGACCTGGGAGGAAGTAAAGGTTGTGAAGGATTGGATAGGGAAGATTTGAAGGACCATTGCTGGGAAGGGGCCAGGATTCATGAGAGTTCTGGGGTGCTACAGACACAGCATACACACTCATGGCAAACCAGCCTTTGTCAGTTCTGATGCTGTCAAAGGCAAACACCAAGTCCAAGATGGTCTTTCAGAGCTTTAGCAGCCCAGTCTGGGAGCAGTTTGCAATCGGTCTGGCCTTTCATCTGTCCACCATCATGGAGAAATGCAAACTCATTTTCAAAGGCATCAGAAAGTGTCATAACGCAAGCGAGCAGGTAAGCCCCAAAGGCATGTATTTGCTCAATGAGTATATAAGGATAGTCCTAACTTTCTGAGATAACTTGAGAAATCTGGTATTTCTTAGATTCTACCTTTCCAGATCCAGTTACAGTACCTTGTGCAGTCCAGCCTCTTTCTTTAATTTGGACTGCTTGTACCACTGAGAAATATGCATGGATTTTCCATGTATTTCTCAGATGCATTTTGAGCTTAGTTCCCTCCAGCACACACAGCACCCACTACCCATGGACTTGTGCAGAGCTATTTATCCTAGCCTTGCTGTGAGTTCGTCCTGCTTGTTCTGTTGTCTCATTGTCCTACTGTTCCTCAGTTTTGCTTCAAATTTACCATAGTGATCACTATCCCTAAAACTCTTGGTAGAGAAACCAGGCAGGGGGAAGTGAGGTGACTCATTTGATGGTCTTTGAGAGGCTTGTGGTGGAAGGCCTCTCTCTGGGGCCCTGATGTGATGTGTATGTGTGTGTAAATATATATGTATCTATCTGTGCAAGCCCCACTAGAAAGTTTCTGCATTTATAGCACTATCTCTGCTGGCTGGTAACAGCTTCTGGTCTATGGATGGTGGCTCCTCAGTGTTACCTCCTCCCCTGTGAGCACATGCCACCATAGCATCCATGCACCACTCGACAGAGAAAACATTTTCTGTTTGGTAAAAAGGTCTCTGGGTTGACAAAGAATTTGGGGGAACTGTAGGAAAGGATCTCTGGGCACAGGGAATAGAGCTCTAATCCTCTTGCAGATAACATAACATCATGTCTGCAGGCTAGGTTTGTGTGTGTTTGGGGGAGCTAGAGGGGCAGAGATTGTTAGGCAGTATTTGTTTGTAAAGCCACTTGCTCTGAAGATAATGCTTGCACTAACTTCTATTGAGGGAGCAGTGTGAGTCCCCACAAAGTCCTTTCCCAAAGTGTCTTTGAAGCCAAGAACCCATTGAAAGGAAGAAAGGCCAAGAGAGGGGATTAGTTTGTTCAGCAGCTGTGAATTTCAGTGGGAGGCTGATGAACTCCAAAGTCTTTGTTGAGATTTTTTTTGTAAGGAGCCCTGCTGGAGGGAGAGACCCACACGGGGGCCGTGGCCTTAGACAAGAAGGAATCCGAAGCGGCAGGGAGCTGTAAACGGGCCACAAGGACTTTTCCCAAACACTTTTCGGAAAAGGTGTTGTGAAGAGAGCGGAGGGGGATTAGCATGTGAAATGACACTTTCCATTGACTCCACAGAGGGGAGGGGAAAAGGGCTGGCTGGCTGATTTATTAACATTTTGTTCCTTTCTCTATTCTGCTCCCTCCGCAGCCCCCTCCCCTTGCTCCCCTCCTCCCTGAGCCCTCTAAAGAGATTTGGATTGGAAAAGGGAGCGGGGGGCTGCCTGTTTGTGTGTCATCTGGGTGAAGGTGACCACCTGGGAAGCTGAATGTAAATATTTCTCCTCTGAGGAATGCGCCTTCATTAAACCGAAATGAATACATGGAAGCATCCAATCCTGCCGCACAATGGCAGCAGCGCCTTTACCGCCGAGGGCTCCTTGCGCCAGGGAGGGGGACCCCTCCGCCCCGACCTGCTGCTGAGGTCAGCACATTTTGCAGCTGTGGTGTCGCCATTTTCTCCCAGTGAAAGAAGCGGGGATGGGGGGGGAAGGGGTGGCCAACACTTGTAATACTCCCTGCATGTCGCCTTCAACAGGTGGCGTTGTGCTTACTGGGCACTTCCGGGGCTGTGCCACGGCCTCCACAGGGCAGCTTCGTGGGACAGTAGGGGAAGGATGGAATAGCGCAGCCTGCTATGTTCTGAGGAGAGAAAGGAAATGGGAAACAGCTTCCACACCATCTTTTCTTGCGTCTCTAGATGGCTGTGGAATCAGGGACACACAGGGACAAGAGGGTAGAAGCTGTCCTCTTTGCTTGCAGTGGTTCTCAAGCCAGTCTGTGCTGAAGCCTTCCCTGCTGGATGAGAGGCTCTTGCCACCTCTTTGCCCAAGGATGCATACCCATCCCAGGGACATTGAGGGGTTGCCGACAGAGATGCAAGGGAGACCAAGGACAGGGTCACTATTAATAACTATTTTTGCACAAACAGCTGGTGGTTTGTATGTGAAGTGGAAGTGCTTCAGGTTTCCCTGAAAATGGGCCAACATGATTTTTATTTTGCAGTCTCTGAAGCGACGAATTAGTGCTTGACATGAATCCTCTTACTCTGGTGAGATCTCGGCTTCCCATAGGTCCAAATTCTCACCCCCAACAAAATAGTCCTAGAATTGAGGTGGGTGTATTTGGTTACTAAGAGATACATACAGACTGTGGAATATCACACAATTGTCAGGGTTGGAGTCTTCACTGTATCATCTCCAAAGTGGGCAACTGAGTCTCTGTCAGCTCCCCTCCCATCTTTGTTTCTCCTGGCAGCAGCATTGCAGTTGGATGCAACCTCAGGAAAACTCAAGCTATGAGCAGGGCCTTTCAACCTCTAGTAGGACCCGAGGATGTGTTGCATGGAGGTGACTGGTCAGCCCTTATGGTTAACAGATGGGTAAGCATCTGGGTTTTAGTCTCCAAAACTGTAATTATGTGCACCCACACATGCAATTGGATGAAAAAAACGCACTCAATGCAACAGCATTTTGCAAGCACTTGGCTACTGATTTATTGCATTGGCTGTTGGTTTACAAATATTGGCTACAAGACAGGTTGAATGGTCAGTAGCTTAGCTCTACTGTCTGGCTGAAGGACACTTCAAACAGCAAAGTAGATAATAACCTCACAGCTCAGGGGAAATCACTGTGATGGTGCAATGAGCTTCCCCCAGGTCCTGCAGCTGATGGCTTCTTCCCTCCCTACCCCAACTGCAGTAAGGGAACAGATGCATCAACTGAATCTTCCTGCTGCTTGCTTAGCCTATAGAATATATACAATAAGCAGTAGAGGAAAATCTTATGTATACATCACAGTAACTGTGCAATAAATTAAACTTCAAAGTGCTTCACTTTCCTATTTACACCACCATTAAATAGTAACTGACATTATTTTCTCAGACTAGGAGGAAGTATGTAATTAGTTAGCTGACAGGGTAAGAGTGCTTGGCAAGTACACCAGGAGGTGGGGAATGGGCTTGCTGGCAGCTCCACTCTGGAAGAGATTTGGGAGGAAAGAGTGTCCCAGGAAGTGTGAGGGCATCTTTATGGCATCAAATCAAAGCCTTTGGCAGGGATGCTGGAGTGAAAAGGGAGACAAGACCTAGAAGATTACAAAATACAGAGAATGTAAAAATCAAGCGTTGGGACTACTGTTTTGAATAGCTGTTTGAGGGGCAAGTCAGGCAGCAGCTTCAGTCTTGCTGCTGCCGTCTCAAATGCAAAGTAAAGGACTAGAGAGCTTAGCAAAGCTGTCGAAGGATGGGAAGTGATGCTGTGTGGACTTCCTAGGGGCTTACTGCAGGAAGAAGTCACACACCTTTTCTATTTGCTCATAGTGTAAGACTTAATAAAAGGCAATAGGAACTTTATTTTAGTGCTCTTATTTTTTTTTAAGGTACTAGAAGCCTCTTTTGTTTTAGGGATTAGCACTCTGAGTTGCCCATCTCTGGTGGTGCCATCTCAGCTTCCTTGTGTTTCAAGCACTTACTCAAAAGCCTAGAGCAGATGCTTGTTTGGGGAAGAGACTAACTCAAAAAAGCAGGAGCCACCAAGGCTACCTACATTTTCAGTGATAAACCATCATCACTGGATAGAGCATCTGAGTTGAAGGGACCAAATCGCATCTTGTTTTGTCAACACCAGAAGCCATCACCCACTGCTTGTAATGGGAAATGCCTTATATAGCCAAGGCCTAAGGACTCATGCAAGCTCTTTTGCCTTGCCCAAGACCCAGTGAAGCAGCACTGGGAATGAGATCAAACTAAGCCAAAGGGCAATGGTACCGGGGGCTGATGGGGAGGGCAGGAGAGGGAGTTAGCATTATGGAGAAACAGAGGAAAGTCAAAGCTTTCTCTTGAGCTTGCGGCTGGCTCCACCACCTCCACTCCGCTCCCGCTTCTCCTTGCGGACGCAGAAGTACTTGGTGACCCTTTTGCGGCACTGCTCGCAGCGCACGGCACAGCACCAGTGGAACTTGCAGTTGCAACTGGACACCATCTCTGCTCGCCTCTCCTCCACCGCCAGCCCACAGTCCCCACACAACCGCCGACAGCTCCGCTTCTCCCATTTGCTGAGCGCCTTGCCTCTCTTCAGACACTCTCTGCCCTCTGTGCCCAGCAGCCCCAGTGTCTTGTTCTCCAGGCAGTAGTCAGGAGAGTCTTCTAAATGGACCAGTTCCTTCTTGGAGATGGAGCTGAAGGTCTCAGCAATGGCACCCCGGCTGGCAGCACTGTTCCCTGCTCCCTGCAGCAAGTCCACCTTCAGGGCTTTGTGGTATCTCTCCTTCAGGTAAGAACCCACCTCACGGAACTCAGGCAGCTGTAGCCAGCAGGTCTGCGTTGTGCAGCTCCCCGACACACCGTGGCATTTACAAGTCCGTTTCATGGTCCCTTTCACAGCCTACAGGGTGAGGAGAGAGAGGGGATTCAGGAAGGAGCCCAGGGGTGTCATTTCTGTGCTATGGTGCTGGGAGAAACGTGGCTCCAGGCCACTGGAGGGAGTTTTCCAACAAAGCTCCCTGCACAGCGGTCCTGCTCAGGGATTGTTGGCTTAAAGCTTGCAGTTTTGCTTCTCTGTGATGCTCCCTTACTTTAACTGGGAGAAAGGACAGTAGAAAGCCATTAACATATAGCCACAGAACATTTTCTATCTTAGAACAAACCCACTCATCATATCAATACTGCTTCCATACCCTTCTCCTCAGCAAGGTAGTTGTTTCTTCTGGACATGTGCTCTCAGCCACAGCAAGTTGTGACTCTCCATGGTGAACAGCCAGAGCCAATCTGGTATGCGCTGTCAGGTCTTGAGGGAGAGGGTGGCTTACCTTTCTACCTGCCTCGTTGTTATGCAGGTTCATAGCAGCTCTGGCATCCTGTCCTGTCTCCAGGGCATCCACAAACTGCTTGGAAATGGCTTCCCCAAAGCCCACATTGTCGCTGCAGCCTCCCCACAGCCAGCCTTGTCCCCCTAGGAAAAGAGATGAGATGTGTGTTGTCAGGGAACTAGCCCCTCACCTGCCTGGCTTGCGGCTCTGGGGCCAAGAAAGGGTCTCAGAAGTCACAGAAGTGAGCAAAGGCTGTGGGGCAAATCCAGCTTTTTGCCTTATGATACTACACAATTCCTTCCCTTTGGGCTCATGCCAGGCAGCAGAGGGGTATATCTTGTGTGGAAATTCCAGAAATTTCCAGGGTTTCTATGATTTCTAATTCTCTTGTATTAACAGACATATACATATAAGGCTTTGGGTCTGTGATCACCTTCTCTCAAATCCTGACTCAGATCAATTCAGTCTGATTTGCAAGGACAGTATCTTGCTAACATGGATTAGCAAACTGATGCAGACATCCTGTTCAGAAGGAACACATTCCACTCTTCCAGGCAATAGCCCAAGCCTGCCCCCATGTATTGAGGAGGCCCTCTTTTTGGTACACTCAGAATCCTGTGAGGATGTTTAGCATCTTAAAATGTTCTGGTTTTCCAATTATCATAAAGAAACAAAGGAGTCAGCACAGAACTAGGAAACCGCACAGACAGATGTGGGGGTTACTTCTCCTAACTGCATGGAGGCTCAGTAACTTAACTCAGTTAACTGGAAACATATCAAGCAATTTGCTTCTTTTCCTCCCAGAGAAAAATGCCATATTCTTTATGAATCTGGAACTTTCTGACCCTCAAATGCCTGTGCCGTACATCTTGGTAGTTGTTTAATAGCCATATGCTTCTCTTGAAAGGCCCCAAGAACACGATGTGCCCTCTCTCACGGAAAGGCAGGAGTGTCTCACGGGAGGTAGGCAATTGATGATGAAGTCCAAATCAAGAAACGGGACCAAAGGGAGAATGGAAGCCTTTCACCAACTGGGATTCAGCACAACAGCATCTAGAATTGAATCACACTGTTGAGGACTAGCCTGAAAGTTTCCTTTGCCTTCCAAGGTTTTAAGTTCACAGTGGAAAATTTTCATGGAAAATAGATATGTTTTGAGGGAAGTAAGTGGAGTTTCCAGAGGACACAAAATTTGGTGTGTCACTGCCCAGAAGCCTTGCTCTCCTAAAGGTGGGCTATCCCATGCCTCAGACACATAAGAAGCAGCAGCTGTTTTAAAATCTATTAGCCAATACAGCAAATTACTAAATATTGGATACTCCAGAGGAGTCTGTCACAACTACCTACTGCTCAGAGTGTCTGGCAGGGGAATGGCTGTTAAAAAGATTTTGGTAATTTGAAATTCTACCTCTTTCCATTCAAAACAAAAGACTGAAATGTCAATGTTTTCTATGGACGCTGAGTGGAGAGCTGGAGTAGTACAGTCAGGGGTTCCCCAGCCCGGGGCACTTAGCAGCTGCAGGCCAGGATGCCACTGCAGCAACAATGGGATGAAGACTGTGTGCTGTCATAGCAGTTCTCTTGGTTGTGGTCTCATGTGCCTGTCAATCTGACAAACACTGGAAGGGTCTATGAATGCCACCCTACTTTGCTTCTGATAATTCTGCTCTGTGGCCATTCTGCTCCCACAGACCCTGGATGCCTCAATGTGCTCTAACCAGACCTGCCTATTAGGTGCATGGCATCAGATCCTCTCCTCTGCCTGTATGACATAGCTATTCTCTCCAGCAGCTTAAAGAGAGTTTTCTTAATTCTTAAATTCTTAATTTCTAAATTCTTAAACCAGGGAAACTGCAACCTTCTATGTTTCTGCTCACTTAGAAAGTAATGGAAAACCTCAATAGCTTGGCCTCAGCTGTTGTAAATTTGAGGCAGACCCAATAGCTTTCATAAGAGCTACTTTAGTTTGAGCCAGGCACAGCTCTGCTCTTTGCACTATTTCCAGGTGCAGGGACCAGGAGGAGTTGTTTCTGCAAGCCTCAGGAGGGGAGAGAAGAGCTGTCTCCTGCTGCCTGGGAAGTGAGAGAGGCATGGCAGCTGGTCTCTCTTTACCCAGCTGTCCGTTGCGTGAGTCGTCACAGCCACAGTTGTCAAAATCCCCCAGGCTGCAGTTCCGGGTCAGCGTGTACATGACACCTGCAGAGCTGATGGCGTGGACAAAAGCAGTTTCTCTGTTTGCTGTCAAGTGGGAATACAAGGAGAGCAGATGTGAGGAAGAATTCATGGCAAGGCCAGTGTTAGAAATTACTTACACCATGCAGGAGACTGTAGGAAGAGATCTGCAATGGGCAGTGCTTTGCAGGGTGGAGAGGAGGCCCTACATGCCAGAATAGCTTACTTTTGGTTTTAACTGCATGAAGACTGAATCATCTCAAATTGTCCCAGTCTGACTCATGCTGTTTCCAAAAGTGTGGATGAGTTTAGCACTTGGCTGTCCTTGTGAGAGCTCAGTTGTGGGGATACAACACAGACAGCTCGATGTCCTCTGTGTCTCACTATCACTCCCCAGAGGAGAAGGGACCCTCTCCAAGGATCAAATAAGTCCTTCTCCACAGCCACCTTCAACCTTACCTTCTGCTGGATACTGCCCAGGTCTCAGAGCGGTGACCATACCTACCCACCAGCATCAGTGTGGTGATCACCAGCTGACTTCCCTGAGCCTTTGGCTTTCGTTTGATACCAGTAAGGTCTGGATACAAGCAGATAAGTTTGACAGGAAAAATTCAGGGACCTGCTCCCAGTCCCAGAGTATTACTTTGTTCTGTAATTGCTTCCTCCATTTTGAAACCTCTGTCCACCTCTGAGATTCTGGTCCCTCATCTGCTGCCAGTCCTCACTAGAGGTCTGAGACTCTCCTCCATACCCTGCTGCTCTGCTGACAGAGCAGTTATGAGCTTGGCCCAGCATCATACATGAGTCTAGAGGAACAGGTATAAACTGAAATATTTCCTACTTCCTCCAAACAGGGAAGGAATGGGAAACAATGACAATGACCACAACATAATGCCCTGCAGTGGCACATGTCATGGATGCTGGATTTCTGACCAAGGTAATTCTGGCATCTGGAAGCTGGAGACAGGCTTTTCTCCTACCTCTCAGTCAGAGTACAATCACTGATGAACTCTTTCCTCCTCCATTTAGCCATATGCCTCTGCTTGCCACCCCACCACCCCATGTTGGCTCTCAGCCTCCTTGGGATGCCCTGATAAAAGACTCCACCTAGGCATGGTGTGTTCAGTAGCCCATGCCATAGGTGGGGAGCCAGTTGTGTGAGGGTTGGTGGGACACTTCTGTGCTGCACAACTTAGGGTTGGTGGGTCCAGAGGTGATTGCTGGCATTGCGAAGCTGCCTTGTCTTGAAGCTAGATCCCAGCATGTGGGTGAGGGAGCTTCCTGGAAAGATTCCCTCTGAGACATTCCTGGGAGAGGAACATCTCAGATGGGGATGAGGAAGAAAAGAAGGCATTTAGGAAGAGAGGAGGAGCCTATGGGCTCTAACCTGTGGCAAGGGTGTCCCACTAGTGATATCCACTGCTTTCCTTACCACTGCGCAGCCCGCCATGGCTGGAGAGCTGCAGTGCTCTTTCAGGGCAGTTCCAGCGGTCCCAGGCAAACTGGAACTTGCACTCCTCGATGCCACTCTGTGCCCCGGCTGCTACGCTGCTGGAGTAGATGAGATAGGCCTAGGAGCAGAGCGGTGGGTCAAGAGAGGGGATGGAGTGTGCCCTGCTTCCGCCCTCCCCAGCATTAACTTCCAAATGAGTCAGGACATACTGGGCAGCATGCAGGGACAGTGCTGTGGGTGACATGGGGAACATCCCCAGGCTACTTCCAGGGACCACAAGAGTCACTCAGCAGCTCTGATATCCATTGGAGGCAGCACGAAAGTGCTGCAGCCCCAGCTGCTTCCTGTGCAGTGATGGGGCTGATCCAGGTGTAGATTTCCCACCCTGTGCTGTGTATCATGAGTCCTGCTACTTTGGGGTCTAGAGGGTTGGAGAAGCACAGTGCAAGCAGCAGGAAGAAGATGGCTCCAGGGTCCCAGGAGGCTGGTGTTCACCTGAAAATACTTTCATGTCATCTCACAGAGACAAGAGGTGCAGAGCTGAAAAGGCCTTTCAGGCCCAGCTCCCCTGGAGAGTGGAGCTCACCAGCAGCAGCAGCAAATGTGTTTTCTGCTGTGCTGGGTCAGTCTGAGCCTCCCATAGGGAGAAGGCTGAGCTGCTGGTTGTCAACCATGTTAGGAGATGTGCAAGCCAGTTCCTGCAATGGAGAAACCCTTTATGTCTCCAGTATGAGAGGAGTGCCTCCTCTCACACTTCTACTCAGGGACCAGGGAGCTCAGGCCCGCAGGTGCCGCCTCCTTCACCAGAGTCACAGGGGTACGCTCAGCTCTTTGAGGTAAGGTTGCTTCACCATAGCACTGAGAGATGTAGAAAGAGCTAGATGGGCTTGGAGGTGTTCCTGAGGAATAGCCAGAACAAAAATAGATGATCCTGGCTAGGAAAAACAGCCTCTGAAAGAGGTGAAAAGAGGCAGGGGGTCAAAGGTACCAAACTAGGTCCTGGCAATTCCAGGACCTGCGCTCCTCAAGGAAGTATGGTTTTCAGGGCCCAAAGAAAGTACCTTTCCAACTAGATGAATACAGATCTTGATGCTAACCTGACCATCAGGAGACAATAGTTGACAGGTGAGAGCTTCAGCTGGTCCCAGTGGACAAAACTACAAAATCTGGCCCCACACAGTTTTAAAGAACCCTAGGCCAGCTTTGCTCAGGGCTGGCATGGCCCAAGGCATTGCAGCTCATAGCTGGTCATTCCTGGTCCTCCTCTGCCTTGTTACTGGAAACCTGGGGGCAAGGGAGCCTCTGGCCAAGGCTGGACAGAGAGCAGTGGGAAGGAGGAGCCCCTCCCTCCTCGAGTTTAGTGGAATCAGGGACAGAGATCAAAAGGATTTCTCTTACCTTGGGGCCTGTCATCAGGAAATTATTCACTGACCTGGAAGACAGAGACAGTGTCAGCGGGGAGGGGTTGATGGCAGAGCAGCCCGGGGGAATGCCTGGCATCCCAAGACTCTCTTCTCACCCCCTGCAGCCTGCCTGTCTCTTGGCTGCAGCCACCTTTGGTCTCTTCCTCTGTCTCCCCTTGTTCCCTATGAGTCAGGATGGTGTCTTCTTCCCCCCATCCTGCTCCAAGCTCCAAGATGTACTGAGATGCAACTCCTTTACTGCTTTCTTATTTTCCTTTGTACAGCTTCCCTTTGTACCAATCCTCTTATTTTTTTAAAGTACTTTCCTGTTCACCCAGCCTTGCTTTTTACCTTACCAAACTGCTGCTTGGTTTAACTCAAAGTAGTGTTGCCTCTAGCTCCACAAGCACAACCATGTGCCAGCACTATTCTCCCTGTGGGACCAAGCCAAGAGAAGTAGGAGGTCACACCACTGCTCCTTCACAGTGAGTATCACAGCAGCATCTCCCCAGATCGTGATCCCTTGTTTTCCTGCAGTGTCAGCTCTGGTCACCCAACCTCTCTTCTTGTTCACATTATGGTGATGAACACAAACACACTTGTCCTCCCCATCCTGCTGGGCACTGCACAGGGTGGGTGTGGGAGCATGAAAGTGTTCTGAGCCAGAATTAAACATTTTAGTGCTGCCACTGAAGGTGTATAGTGATTATCTCTAAGGGCCAAAAGGTGGCATAGCCAGTGTTTATCACTCTTCCCAGGCAGGCATTTGCAGAGCAGAGTTGATGCTGGCTAGTCCAAGTTTTCCTTCTCCATCAAGAAAGACTGTTTCAGTGCAAATGGTCAGTCTTAGGGCTCTGTGCGGTGCAGTGACCACCATTAGGAATGTGGAGGATGGCTGGGTGAGACTAGTTTAGCTGTGTTAAAGGCCCGAGAACCAACCCCAAATATCCCTATCCAGGAATGAAGCAAGAAAAGGGAGGTTTCTCCTGCAAACACCTCATTCCAGTATCTCAAGGTTTGCAAAACAGTTCCCATCACTTCTTCTGGTGAGACTCCTGAACATCCACTCTGCCAACACCCAGCACTTCAGAGAGGTAGGTGAGTGGTGTTATGCCCAGGGAAGGACACTTAGGCCAGAGAGCTGCAAGCAGTAGGTTGAGACCTTGTAGCGAGTGATTGGGAAAATGCTACAGCATGTATCCAGAGGAAGTGTGTGCTTCAGCTTCTTCTTGAGATGATGTTCTGCTTCAAACACTGGATGCCTCCCACTGGAGGATGCCTCTCCTTTCCAACTAGTCCTGTCAGAGCCTTAACCCACACTCTGCCCTTTCAGCAGAGCAGCATGGTCCACTCTGCAGAAGGGCTTCCTGGCATGCACTGATGCTTGCTGCTTTTCTAGCTCCTCTCCATTCCCTGAAAATACCAGTATCTGGGCAGACTGGCTGGATGCAGAAGAGAAAAAGGCACAGGTTAGGATATAGTTTTTCCTTCCTGTCTATTTTCAGGCAATGCTATCTGGAGCCATAGGTACCTCTGGTATGGGAGAGAAAGGCACTATCCTGAGATACGTAGGAGAGAGTTGCCGTTCTCTTCCTCACGTAAACATTTTGCTGCACAAACAGGGTATCCCAGGGTGGGCTCAAGTATAGGCAGAAGCAAGCACTGCTGTCCTAAGATGAGGGACAAAGTCTACCAAGCAGCAGCCCTGCCATGGACATGGGAGCAGACAGGGTGGCAGGACTGGTGCCCAGACATCAGACACATGAGAGATTTAGAGAGGAAATTTTCCTGCCTTGGAAAACTGCTCTGTGGTCTCTGTTTCACCTTTGCTAGAACTGCCCTCACAGAGGTCTTTGAAATACACTACAAGAAGGAAGTCTTGCTAAGTTACCTTGGTCAAAATCACAAGAAATTGGATCTTCGCTGTTATTCACAGTTCAGAAAGAGTTGAGAGAATTAGTTTGCTGTTTCACTCTGGCAGGTCTAATGTTGAGATTTTTGTTTCGTTTTGTTTTGTTTTATTTGTGGCAATGTGCCCACAGTGGTGAAGCTTGCTTTGGGGAAGATTCCTGTGGGTCAAAATAGGAGAGAGCGGGCTCTGTCAGGGCGTTACAAGAGCAGATCCTTTCCCTTTGTTCTAGGCCTGGGATTCTGAGCTGACTGCTCCAGCTCCTGTGAGTACTTTAGCATGAAGTTGATGGCTGTTCTGCAGAGGATTTTTCCTTTGGGAATTGCTTCTGCATTGTACAGCTAATTAAATATTTCCTGGGACTTGGAGAGACGGCATCTGTAGCCAAGTGATTAGAGCATTGGGTGACCTGAATCACACAGGGCCATGAACCTGGGGCTATTCAGACTGTGTAAGCTCCATGGGTCCCCATCCTAATGCAACTGGATAGCAGCACAAACAAGCCATTTTTCCATCTGGTTTCCCTCCTGTCCTTTGCCTTGACCTTAAGTGCTTTGCTGCAGGGACCACACTCGGGATGTTGTTGATGTGGATCTGAGCCCCTAGTCGCAGCTGTGAGAAAACTTTGGTAAAATGCACTGGTGTAAGCAAGATCCAGAGAACTGCAAGCCCTCGTATTGCTTTTGTGGCCAAAGCAAGAGATACATCCCATCATTATTGCTTCCAACCTGGGTAGGAAAAGACAAATTCACAGTGTGCAAGAATGATGTGCTTCACACCTTTGCCAGCCTTATGCTGAGTTAGGAATATCTGAACAGTTGCAAGGGTTGCTTTAGGAGAAGGACAGTAATCCACAAGTTCAGGATTTGTGGCAAACCAGCCTGTTAGTAGGTGTCAACTGACATAAGTGCTTTGAAGCAGAGGATCTGGTCCTCCTAGGATAAAGCTCAAGGTTCATAAAAAGGTCATGTTCAGGATATGCCAATTTACCATCTATGGCTGAGCAAAGGACACAGTAGCAATTTCCCAGCAGGAAAATTCTTAACATTTTTATTAAGTTGGAAAGACAGAAGGCATTTTCCCTGAGCTCTCTGATCAACAGGCAGGTACACTGCTGGGCAGGTTTGTGGGACTTAGACAAGTGAAGGATTCATTTAGACTGGTACACTTGACCCCTCACATTTAACTCTTGCAGCTCCAAGTAGGTTCAGAAGAAAGAGAGACAGGACTGTCATGTGGCCTGAAGCTAGCTGAATTTTTTTCTTATTTACATTGTGAGTGAAAGAAATACAATAATGGAGATTAAACCTGTGCACTTTGTCTTTACTCATATGATCTATCTAAGAAAAATGCATCTCTATTCGGAATATAGTCTCCAGCAGAGTAAGTACAACACCTGTTCCACACATGTAGTGCAATACTGACAATACCATTAGAGTCATCTCTGTGATGCAAATAGGAATTGCTCTAAAAATGAATCTGTCTTCGTTTTTGTCTCTGTAGTGTGATTTTCATGGATTTATTTCCACTAATTTTCCACACCACTGTAAAGGAAAGCAGAACATAGTCCTAAACTCACCAGCTAGTGCCATCTACAATGGGTGTAAATCAGACCAATTCCCCTAACTTCAGTGTCACCACACTGATTTAAAACTATCTGAAATCACAGACGTGAAAGGAAATTCTTTCTCTTCTCTGAGAAAGCTTACAGGGCTTCTAGCTGTCTAACCTCTTCCCCTCCACCTTCAAACTGCAGAATGACATTGCACAGACTGAAGCATAGCACAGAGAGGCTTCAGCAGGTAGAGAGGTGTCCCTCTGAGGTCTTCAGCCCTCTCCCCAGCCCACGTAGGGCTGTTGACAGGGCATGCTGCTTCCCTCACGACAACTCTATGCATCCAGATAAAAAGGAAACCGAGGGCAAGTGATTTTCATTGCATCCAGTATTAGGAAGTTGTCTCAGAGCTAGCGAATACCTGTAGCAGGAATTCTGTCATTGTTTTATTGAACCCAAAAGCAAATAACCCTGGCAGACAGATGCCCCATTATATTTTAGACATATCGAACACTAATAAGCCTCTGATAATTTCTGCTCAGTCATGACTTTAATCAATAACAGCACCCTACTCCTCAGTTTAATATGCCTTATGAAATTTGCCATTAAATTATTTGTTTCATATCTTATCACCCATTCATGCTACTGTTGGTTCAGCTCTTTTTTTAAAACTACAAAACTGTAAAGCTGTATTTAGGTCTTTACTTTCACTATTTTAAATACAGAAAATGGACACCTTTGACTTTGGATCTGAATTTTGTTCTCAGGTACAAGCTTTCTGAAATTATTAGAAAGCCAGACACTGGAAACTAAAGGCAATTGTATGGACAAGGTTTAAAAAACCAAACCAAAACCAAACAAAAAACCAAACAAACAAAAAACCCCAAAACAAAACCAAAAAAACCCCAACCAACCAAACAAAAAACCCCAACAAAACAAAAAAACCCACAAAACCCTGCCGCATTAGAGATCGTTATATTATTCTCATAAGAGACTGCGAAGCAAATCATGGACTTTGGGAGCTTCTTTTTCCCCTTCCATTTCTCTCTATTTTGTTATATTTATTTGGATTTTAGTTCCTAAATACAACCCTGACATTTTGGTAATCTAGAAACACACTGACCATTCAACCCAGCTGACATGGTAAAATCTAATCCCTACTCAGAGAAGGGAAGTGACCGTATATATGTAAAAGTAATGACTGTTGATCTATATTGCGTTGTCTCCCACCTCCCAGTTCTCTGATCAAACCACGGGAAAAAAAGCATCTTGTTGCATTTTAAACTATTTGATCCAACAAAAAGGACAGGCAAAAACTGCAAGCAGGATTATTGCATGATTCTTACAAACCTTCCTTTTTCGTCATCGAGTTGAGGGACAGTGTCTGCACTGCAATAATTTTGAGTAAGTTTACAATTTTCCTTTCTCTCAGGAAATCATGACCTATGAGTAACATTCGGAGAGATGTGAGGCTATCTTGAGCTGTAAACTTTCCTTAGATGAAAACTTCTGACAGGCAGAGAGAGAATTTAGACATCCGGCTTCCACTGAAAATGCCTGGAATTTCTATATTTAACTCTACTTTGTGCTCTGAAATTTATCCCCTTTAAACTGTTTATGTAAACAGTTGGTGGTTTGGTTTTTTAAAAATCTTTTAATGTATTCTAAACCTGTTTGCTTTTATTATTTCTGCTCTATCTGTCTATGTTTCTTACTTTCCTCAGTATAAACAGGTTTATATTGAGGAAGGTAAGAAACATAGACAGGTAGAGCAGAAAAATAAAATTAAAAGCAGCATGAGTTCTTGCCTAGCCTCTCTGCATAACACATATTGCTCTTGTTCCAGAAGGGACATTTATCTTGAGCTTGGTACTGTGTAACACTTAGACATACATGAATTGTTGCACATTCTTTTAATGGAGTGGAAAATCCCTGAAACGTCATAAATTTCCCTCCCAACCTAATGGGAATGAGTTTTTCTTTCTGTAATTTTCATTTCTTCATCCATGGTAATAACCCTAGGGATCTTCTATAGGCAAGAAAGAGGATTTTAGTAATCGAATGGGAAAAGTCTTTCCTTGCTGCTAGAGATAAGTCTGTAATCCACTGACCAGATTCCTCATGGTGTCACAGAACTGGAGAATAATATTTAAGTACTCAGTTAAAATCACATATAAAAAAAAAAAATACCTACAGAGACAGGTTATTTGAGTCCATCTCAGTTTGGGAATGAGGTAGACACACTCTACAAGGAATGATAAGAAATCTGATGCAAGGGTACTCTCCTTCTATTCACCCTTATCAAACATTTCTGGGAACAAATGTAAAGCTAGGCTTGACAGAGCACGAGGCCTGTAAGAGATGACCACAGGACTGACAGGACCCAAGTGGTTGGGAACCAAGCTATAACAGTCTCCATACCAAAAGCTTCTCCCCAGGAAATCTTCATACATGAATTTCAGAGATGTAATCCTCACTCTGTGCCTGCCAAGGAGCCTGAGTCTCAGGCAGCTCATCTAGAGTGATGCTCCTGTGGATCTAACTCACCCCTGCTGTCTCTGAGCTCTTAATCAGGGACTGTCTTCTTCAGCAAGTGCAGGACAAGCCCGACTTGATTTGATTAAGACAGGAGACAAGCTGATTGTCAGCCTTTGGAAAAACAGAAATGCTTGACTCTCCTGTTGGATTATCTTCCCAGTTAGAAGTGAGGAGCTGGATCCATTGCATCCGCTGTCCTCTATTCTACCTTACTCCAGCTGAAGATTTAGCTGTGCAGCTAGTTTTTGTTAGGAGATGCAGGGGGGGAAAGACAGCTTTCTTAGATCTAATCTTTCTGCCAGCGAGTGTGTTCGGACTTGGGTGTCTGGTCCCATTAAAGATCATAACTGAGCTAAGTGGGAAAGAGGGGATATTTAGGAAAGTGGAGAAGAATTTCCTTAGGGTGTCCAGGAAGAGCACCTGCCTGTGGCACAGACTGAGATGCTCTTGATACTCACCAGGCACAGCAGAATTGGAAGAATGGAGCGAGGAATAAGATGCCCAGATAAAGGTCCATGTGAAATACAAAATCCAAATAAACAGAGAGAAAAGTGATCCTAAAAAGAAAAAAATCTTGGGTACCACCATGAAAAGAAAAAGCAAAAAGGGGGAAAAAAAATCAGAAAAAGAAACACAACAAAATTAGGGAAGCGATGGAGTTATTTTCCACCCGGCAGTCCTGGTGTGATGAAGAGGTGCATACCCCCTGAATCCCAACTTCTGCAAAGGGTAACCAATCCTAAAGTAAGAGCTAAAGGGGGTTGGTGAAATGGAGCCACAGAACTTCCTAAGAAGAGATTATCTACTTAATGAAAGATTTTTTTTTCCCTAAGTCCTTCAGCCAATCAGGACTCAAGTGCCAGAGCGAGATTGAACTGATGAAAAGAACACCCCAGGTTCCTTGAAGACAAATGCAACGCGAAAGGGATAAGAGGGAGGGAAAGGAGAAAGAAGAAAAAAAAAAAAAAGAAAAAAAGAAAGAAAGAAAAAGAGAGAGAGGGATAAAGAAAGACAGAGCAAATCCCTTAAAGTAATCACTAGATTCAATCTTCACCGACACTGCCCTGCCTTGCCATCCCCTGCAAAGGCAACTGGAAAGGCTGCTTTTGATGTGCCTTCAACTCCTCCTGCCTTGGAGACATTGCTAGGGCTGGGGTGCACTGAGTGGTTTGGGCTGGAGGATTTGGGCTGCCTGTGCTTGTTGCTTGGAGGCCACGAAGTCTGCTTCAGGGAGAAGGCTGGAAAACAGAACATATGCCTCAGTTTCCCCCAGAGTTTAAGAGGGATTAGGACCAGTTCCTACCTTCATCTACTCATTCATTGTGGTGACCTGTTCTTTCTTCCAGCCTCCTGTCTACAGCATACAATTCTCAGACCAAGAGAAAGGCCTCTGACATACCCTTCCCATTCCCCCCTTAATTCTGTGCTTTAGGGATTTTCCATTAAGTCCATGGGAAAGTTACTTTGGCTTGAAAAGGTCAGTAGTCCCTGAGTGAGGGCTCATCCCAGGCCTAGACCTTCTGGAGCTACTTAGAAATGCATCCAGCATGTGCCTCTTGGACATATGCAACATTCCAGTTACTGCCACACTACCCACTACAACCACTCTGCCTCTAGGTCTACAGGACCAGCTGTCTCACTCTGATCCAGAGCTGTAGGAACATCTCTATGCTGCACAGCTGATTTTTGTGCTGTGGATGTAATCAGCTAAAACATGGGCTGAGATCAGTCAAACTCCTTTCATCCCAGTGGACAAGAGCAGGATTTCACCAGCTGCAAGACCCTGTTGCTAAGCCATAGAGCAGTGCTGGCTGGAGGCTGAGCTTTGCTCAATGCCACCTCAGATAGACTAAAGTCCGTCCAGAGTCACACAGTCTCATGGATGGAAACCTGTCCAGTCAGAGACAACCTCACCAGCCTTAAGCTATCCCACAAGAAGACAGGCTTTACCCAAGCCAGGGAGCTCTGGATCGGTATGAGCGAGGCACCAACACACAGAGCACCTCTGGCAAAATGCTTCCATTGCTGGAGTGCTGCCCACCCAGCCAGCAGGGCCATCTGCCCTCGGTAGTGCCCGGGCCATTTGCAAGCACCTGGGTGAGGACAAAATGCACCCACCAGCAACTGATTCCAGGGTCAGCTGTGCCTCCCAGCTGCACACTATTACAGTGAGGCTGATGGTATTTACTCTAATTAAGGTCCCAGCCCCTAGAGCCCTGAGCATTTAAAAAAACCCAACCTGTTATGTACACTGAGAAAAAGCTTGACAAAATAGCTAGTGTAGCAAAGATAAAACCCCATAAAGAGAAAGATAAGGGAAGCAAGCCCATTATCCACTTTTTAAATTTTGTTTTCCTCTTTATTATATTGAAACACAATTTAAGTGCTGTGAAATTTAGCACTGTTTAACATTCTTAGTGGTTTAAGTACAGCAGCGGGCCCAGACAGAAAAGGCTGACCTGGGCCTGGTGTGTAGGAAACAGCTGCAGAGGCTGATGCTGCCCCAGGGGAGCTGGGGGGCCGTTGACCCTGGCGGGGCTCATCCTCATGGGGCCAGTGCTGGTGGATTGCAGCAGATGCTGCCACCCTGTACTTGCCATTTATTTCCAGTGGTGTGAAGAAGAGTAATTTCCCTGCTCATTCTTGCTAAGTATCCAAATGTCTATTTCAGGATTCTTGAACTGGAGTTTTCTCATTCTTCAGGTCCAGCAGCAACATCATTTTGAAATCATGCAACACTTCAGACATGTCTTGACTAACTGGAAATGATGAACACCATTGGGTTCCCTCAGGAGAGCTATTTTTGTTTACTCCACAACAAATTCAATAAAGGGATTGCAAAATGAGGAACAAAATAATTGTAGGTAGATCCAAAGTAAAAATAAAGAATTATTTTTTTATTAGTGGTTACAAGAGGCAGCCAAGCCTTCCAAGCCCACAGAAGCACCAGCAGTACCAGGGTGCTTCCGGGTCAAACAGCCTCCTCAGTCAGCTTCTAATTTCAATAACATGCAATAGTTACTTTCTGGGAAACACGCACGATTTTCAAGCCAAAGAGGTTGGAGGCAAAGCCCGAAACAAAACTGTCCCAAGAAAAAAAGAAAGCACTTAATTATAGCTCTCAATGGCTGTTTAATAGACTGTGTGAGGTACTCTCTTTAAAAAATGGAATGCAGAATTGTTTTATAATGTTCCTCAAATTTTGTTGCCAACAAAAGCTCTGTAAATTTTCTAAAATGGGCAGAGACAGCATTAAAATTTTATGGCCAGGATCGATACATTATCCCATCTGACCTGTTAGCCAGTATTGATCTCTGCTGACCTTTGCACTGAGTGCTGTAATGTGTGTTTGACTGTTTGTTCATCTCCCAGAACAGCAGACAAGGTTTGAAAACAAGGGGTAGAGAACTGTGGTCACTTATTCCAGATTGTTAAAGCAACATCAACCAAAAACATTAATATAAGATATCTAGGTTTAGTTTCCAGAGTACAGAGATGATGTGAACTGTCCTTGAACAGCTTGTGCAAGTAATCACAGGCAGAGTGAAAAATAAAGCCTCCAATGCTCTTGCTGCCTTCCAACCTAGTACCAAAGCTACTGATGGGTATGAAAAATGAGGTTAAGAAGTGGAGGTAAAAATTTCAAATCTGGCTCAAAGATAGCTCAACATTTTCTTGGTGTCAGTGCAAAGTGCCCAAGGAAAGTTTTGTTTTGTTTTAAAAAATAAATGGTCATCAAAAATGTCAAGAGGGAATCTGAAGTCTCTTGTTTTAAAAGATATGCAGAAGGTAAGAGACCAAAATAAAAAGAAATTAATCTTGTCTGGGAAGCAGACAGAATTCAGCCCTGAAAGCATTGAAAACCTCTGAGGAAGGTTAAGCTTCCCAGTGCAATAAGCAACTTTCTACTGAATCAGCTAAAATTTTGTCTTCTGCACCAACTAAATATGTTTTCGGTAGTATATAATACTTGTCAAAACATCCCCCAGCACCCTGAGAAAGTGTAAATGTTCCTTACAGCCCTGTAGTGAGCATGTCCTCTGATATTCTGCTCCTATAGTCAAATGGTTCCAGAAGCAAAAAAATGGCTGAGGACATGTAACAGCTTTTATTAGACTGGCTGATATGTAATAGAAGCAGCAAAGAGGTGTTTTGAACATTTTGCCCCTGAAACGTCCTGGTGTGCCCAGAAGCCTGTTTTTTCTTTATTTTTCAGCTATGTCAATCTGAGATTGTGTCTTTAAAGATGGTATTGACACACCAGGACTCGCAAATAGCTGTGTGACATCTGTAAACTTGACTTTGTAACCTTTACATGCTGCTTTCTGCATGGGTGACACATGCTGAGCATTATTCCGTAAGGTCTGCTTGTGCTGTGCCAGTATTGAATATTGTCTCACCATGTGCAAGTCCTCCTTACAGTTTAAGCAGGGACAGCTGAGGGGATCCTTGCCTACTGCACTGAACCATGTGACTGGACACATCCATCACACATCTCCTAGAAAGCGACTTCTGCCAAACTGTGGGGAAAGGCAGGAGGGTCAGATATTTAGGCTGCTTGTCAGTTGCCAGAAAAAAGCTTAAGGTGTACACAACAAATTAAGAAAATTATTCCACATCAGAAGCGACAGAAATGTTGCAATGGTTATAGGTGGTTGATTCAAGGCATGGACACTTACAAAGTAATTTCCACCTGAAGCTCTCAATGTACCTCAGTGAAACAGCTTCCTTACTTCTCCCATTTTACAGAATGCAAAACTGGGGCCTGGTGCTGGGCAGCAGTTTGGGAATAGGTCTAGTCTCCTATGCTCTAAACTGGCTATAGACTCCAGTCAACCAATCTGACACTCAGAACAGTCAGTTTCAAGGGAAAGGCAAAGTCTTTTGAGGAAACATCCTCTCTAGCCATGGCATATAGAAGACATACAGACATATAGAAGTCATGCCCTGAAGCAAGTAACCTTAGAGCACCACTTCATCTTTAGCCTGGGCTACACTGATTCCCTTATCACATATTCTCAGGTACAATACAAGAGGATATTCTCTCTAAATGGTCTTGACTTGCCATGGCAGTGACATGTACAGGCTCACGCTATGCTGACCAAAAAGTGTTTCATCTGAGACTCCACAAAGCAAGCACAAGTCCAGGGCACCTTTTTCCAGCACCAGACTGCTAGGACAGAAGTGCTGAGAAGTAGGGTATCTGGGGATGAAAACCAAAGGAAAATGCAGAGGTGATGTGCCGTTAAAGGACAAGCAGAATCAGTTTGGAGAAAAAGGACTGTGAGGGTGGGAGGGAAATGATGTATAGCACTCTAGGAAGGTGTAATTAGGAAGAGCAGTACTAAGCAAGTTGAAGCACATTCCTGATTGGCTGGCAGGAGGTGAGATAACCTTGGAGGTGAGGGGAACTATACTGAGCTCTTGGGTCTAGCAGTGTACCCCAGCCACATGTTGCCTCTGTCTCTGTGCACCTTGAAGGACAGACTACTAGGAAGAGTGGCAGCTACAGCACTCCCCAGCACAGTCCTTTGGGGACCAGGTTGTTGCTGCTTCTCATCCAAAACAAGATCATCATCCTTCAGAAAGACTTGCTTAGGCCACCACAGACAAGCTCAGAGTCATGGGGAGTAAATGTTACAAGTGTCAATGCAAGTGGCTCTGCAAAAAAGGAGCCTCTCTTCAGCATTCATGAGGGCTCTGCCTTCTCAAGGGGGAAACATGCTTGGCCCCTGCACATACAGATTTGGATAGTGATAAGAAAAGGAAAAAAAAAAGGGNCCAAAAGGTTTAATAGCTGGAGGGAAAAGGGGTTGTGCATTTGAGAGGTGCGTGGAGCTCAGTGGATCAGAGGATGAGGCAGCTAAATCAAGAAGATAGCTTGGCATTGTGGTGTAAATAATTGCTAGTTTGGACCTTGGGCAGACCAGAGGAATCCAGAAAAATCTACATGGTTGCTGCTTGAAAAATGTATGTAGGACCTGCTTAAATGGGTCACTGTTGCACCAGACATGTATTTTGTTTCCCTTTCAGGCTCCCCGTGCTCCCCTCAGTATTATTATTATTATCATCCGGGATATTTGGAAACACAACCATACTCCAAAGTGAACAAAATTAAGCCCTTTCATGAAGAAAACTATGTAGTCACATGCTTGGATCTTTGGCTGAAACTGTCCACAAGATTTGCAGGACCTGTGAACAATCTCTGGCTGGCTTAGAGCAGGACATCCTTCACCCAACTGATTTCGCCCAGTCCTGCTGCAGAGAGGCTGGTTTGCAGTCCTCTTACACAACAGGCAGGAGGGCGTTTAGCTGAGGGATTCAAGCAATCCTGTGATCTTGTTCCTCTCTAATTCGCTATGCGCTGTAATGGCCGTGCAGCAGCGGCAGCAGATACAGCTGGGCCGGGCCATGCCTGTCCTCCGTGAGCCGGCTGGCGGTGTGGCAGCCGGCAGATGGCGCTCCCCGCTCGGCCTGCAGCCAGCCTGGGACTCCGCCTGCTGGAGAATACCCTTAGATCCTGCGCTGGGCGCTGCTGTGGGCGGCGCAGACTACAGAATCTGCCGGGAATCGCGGACCAGCAAAAATCTTCTCTCCCCCTTCCCTCTTCTCCAGACCAAGCACCTTGAGCCCTCACCATGCATTAAGTCCAAAGATGATTGCGAGTGGTTCAATGTTCACAGCAGTGGCACTGTCAGTTGTGCCCCAGGGGGAGGGCAGCAGCACCCTGATGTGAGCTCTCTGTCACACTGTGCCATGGTACAGCTGCCACTTGTTTGCTGTGGCACACCTCCCCGTGTGCCACATGCCACGGCAGCCGATGAGTCTTCCACTGACACTTGGCTTTAGCTTGGGAATGATAAGGTGCTCATCAACCCTCAGCAGAGAGATGGATGTGAATCCATCAGCAGCACTCATAGAAGATCTGGATCCAGACTTATTCAGTGGCGTGTCCCCTAACAGATCCTAGGACAAACCTCGACGCTTGCAAACCTGGCTCAGCTCTTTGCCCTAAAACTGTGTCAAAGACTGTGCTGGCATAAGTCTAGAGAGATCTTTCATCTTTGCCTATGGATGATTAACATAACTAACTCTCAGCATTTCTCCAGAATGAGTCAGGCCTGCAAAATCATGAGATTGGAGTGAAAATAATACACAGGGGAAGCTATTTGTGTCCAAGCCTTTAAGGTACTCTTGGGGCTTGTTTCCTGTGGAATCGGTAGGGCTGGGAACATGCCATTCTCTTGCATGAAAGAGGCTGAGAATCTTGGGCTGCAGGCAATCAAGCTTTCCAATGAACACTAAACAACAAAAGGCTTCCCATAAATCACAGGTGTTAGGGAGGTTGAGAAGACATGTAGGACTTCTCTATGTTGCTCTAAACTTGTTCAGTGTGGGTACTGGCTGTTTGCCTGAGAGATCTCACAGGTTTAGTGTTCCTATATTAAAACACTGTATCTTCTTTGCTTCATTCTTGGACAATAATACCTCTTGGCCTTCAGCGTGTTATTGTTACTCTTCATCTTGGGAGTGACTGCACTTTAGCAGTGAGCCATCAGATCAGCCCACGGGTGCTGTGGCCCCCAGAAAGCTATAAACTGAGTAATTTTCTAGTAAAACCCAGGGCTTGGGATTTGGCTTCAGCTCCAGTGCTCCTCAGTGTCATCTGCACTGACTGGGATCATCTTTCCTGCCAAAACAGTCAGCCCCAATAAATTGTGATGAGGAACCTGGAGGCTGAATCAGACAGACAAGATGAAGAAACAGCTCCAAGACGGGCAGGATAAACTGGCACTACAATATCTATCACCAATCCTTTTCAAAAGCCATTGCCGAAAGAGCCAGAATCCAGTTTCCTGCCAAAAACTTAAGCATGAAACACCTTTATTGATGGTTGTTGGAAGAATGTTGTGGATACACTGCCGTAGGACAACCCTGACCCCTTTTATAAGTGTCTCAAGAAAAAGGCCACTGAATAATTAAAAAGCAACATTTCTGTTGACCTGTTGAGGACAAGCCTCTTGGCTTTCATACTGTCAGCCTGTTTCACTACTGATGAGGGCCACCACAAAAATGTGCTTCATTGAAGCATAACAATCTCTGAAGGACATGTTTCTTTCACCTTCTAAAAGGAGCAGACATTTTGGTTGCAGGCTAAGAACATGATCCATGGCCTGATCAAAATTTTCCACTGATATAGAGACTGAAGGGAAGAGAAATGTGGCCATAAAAAATAATCCTTTTCTGAGTGACACTGTTGAAACACAGCTAGAAAAGAGGGCTTCATGATGGTCAGGTGCTGCTGAGGGGATTCAATGTGTGACAGTGAACTTTGTTCTGGACAGTTACCTTTGTCACAACTGGTAGCAACCAAGATTGCTTTGTATGAAAGTTTTACAAAGTCATCCTTATCCGACCTTCATCACTGCTGTATACCAGGACATGATCTACTATAAACTTTCAGTACACTTACAGAATCATAAAATCATTTAGGCTAGAAAAGACTCAAGATCATCAAGTCCAACCGTAACCCAACCACCATGACCACTAAGCTATATCGTGAAGCACATCTACATTCCCCTGCAGTTCCCTCTGACTTAAGAATGGCGATGCTGCCTCAGCTCTTACTGCAGCTGATAATGCACACTTGTGCACTCTGCAAAGGGCTTTTTATATTAGCACCACAGGGTGTGCTGATAGATGATTGCATATGACAGGAGTCATTCTTACAGCCACACTCCGCCTGCTGTTGCTGTGTCTGAAGACTTGCATGCAGCTGCTGGAACAGCCCTTACCCACCCATGGGTTGTAACCAAAGAAAGAACAAAATGTCCTTGGGAATTAAGTGTGGCTTGTTTCTGTGAGGCTTTTTATTATGACTATTTACAGACTGCATCAGTCATTGGTAAGTGGTGATGCTAGAAAGAGATAGCAGATGCTTCTAATTCCAGCTCAGCCACTGATCATGGATAAATAATTTCTTTTTCATGTGCCACACTCTCCCATTCAAGTGTCTACTTAGACTGTAAGTTTTTGGAGATAATGTGTGTCTCCTAGTGTGGGTTTGTACAGCACACAGCACAGTGGAGAACTTGATCTGGATGGCAACCTTCTTTTACTTTCTTAACAGAAATATCAAGGTCTTCATATGAACTGATTTACCTGAACTATCCTTTGGCCATACTGACTCCAGATCACACATGCAATAAGAAGTGATAGAGAAAAGTGTGTGTATATAAAATAATTTTCTGGGTTTGGAGCAACTTAAGGCATAACATCTGGGTTGTGAGGAGGTGACTGCTCTCCAAGTGGCAGCACGGCTCCTCAGACACGATCCGCATATCATATCCACTGCCTGATTAAACCTTTCTTCTATGTGGGAAACACAGCTGCTGGTCTTGGGTTCCAGAGTGTGACTTTGTAGTAATTGAGTTGGTTCTCTGTGGAGAGGAACCCCTAGAAATCAGGACTAATAGCACATTGGCACTGGAGAATGAACTGGTACCTTTGTACCAGACAAAGGTGTCCTGTCTGAAGAGGGGGAAAAACTCAGAGGTTTGAGGAGACTATTTCATTGGCCTTCTACCTCTCTCAATCAAGACATTAGTCAGTTATACAAAAGACCTGGTGTTGTTTTTCACTATGCTTCCTCAGGCTGGACTTCTATCTTCAGCGTCTCCTCTGCCCCAGCTCAGCAGACCCACATGAACACTGTGCAGGATCTTTCTGGCAACACTAAGCATCCTGAAGCAACAGTGACCTTTTGTTCTTCATCTGCCAGCCACTTTCTAATCCAAGCCTTGCTATTTTTGTCTGGTTAGGATTTCTTCACTTCCTTAATAAATATGTAACACACACTATCAAATGTCTGGCCAAAAGCAGAGCAGTTTGCAATAATTTCTGGCCACACTGGCCCAGAAAACTAACGAAATTACATCTTTTTTTGCTAAGTTCTGCTAATAGCAAAGTCTCCTTTCAGAGGATCTGGGTATTAGGACTCTGTTAGCATTTCCACCAAAATGGGGGCCTCTCCCCCTTCTCTCCCAAAGCAATGGCATCAACGATGTAGTAGAGGAGAAGTCAGCAACATCCTATCATGTCCACCATCTTCCCCACACATTGAAAGAAAAAGCACCAGTGTGTCCTACATGTGATACCTCTCATGGAGAGCTAAATTACTCTTCTGGTTTGCACCACCAGCAGATGCTGCTGGGGCTTCCTCTGAGCTTAGATAAAGCACACACATTCAATATGTGCTAAGCCCTACAAAATCACAGAGAAGGTGGCCCCAAATATGTTGTTTGTATCATCAGCTAAATGGTGGTCTGGAGCTGCTTCCTCTTCCTCTTTGCTGGGTTATTTTGAGATGACAAAAGGCAGAATTGCCACGGAACTAATCATTACTAGCAAGTTTCTAAGAGCAGAACTCAGAAACTTCTAAGGAAAAAACCAACAGTCACCTCTAATGCAGATTTCCAGAAGAGAGTCCCTGTCCTCTGAAAACAGAATTCTTTGACAGCATTTCCAAATATCTTTCACAGGATTTCCAAAGTCACCTTACACATACATAAAGCTTGATCTGGATGTCCTCTATGCAAGGCTAAGATGGTGGATAGTTCTCTTATGCTCATTCAAATATGTTAATACATTCTTTGAGGCATACTTAGGGGCTCGGCCTGTGCATCTTGGACAGTCTGTACCAGAATCAGCACAAGCTTTATGGGGAGCCAGACTGAGTCTCAGTTGTCCCTGCTCCCCCTTCCAGGTAGGGACATCAATGGGGGTAGGTGGCAGGTGAGCAGTGTGGTTTTCCTATAAGAGGAGACTGCTGGGAGAGTAGCTTCCAAAAGGTTATTTTGGAGGATGAGAGTATGTAGGATGTTGCTGATGTTATGTGCTACAGAGATTAGGCCTCACAAATTCTGATTGTGGTTTAGGCAGCTGTTTGCTGCTAGTAAAGCAGCTGCTTGAGAAAAGGGAAAACATGTATTTGGAAACTGTTGTAACTGGTATGGTGCAAGGGAAGGGGTGCAAAGCAATGCATAGTCTGCTCTCAAGAGTGAAAGCATACTTCGCTGAGTAGGGAGTTACCTTTTTGCATTTCTCCCTTGTTTCCATCTCTTTCCTGGGATTAAATATGCTCTGAGAAGTGTGAAAGAAGCTTTTAGTGTCTGGTATTAGGAACGTGAAAGAATCTTGAGGCTCTGGAGCCTATGTTTCTGTCAGTGTAGAGTCCTCACTCTTGGGGAAAGCAATGCCTTTGTTCCAGTGTTTATATGCAATGAAGGCATGTGGTCTCTTATGATGATGTGGCAGTATAACCTCCTACGTGGTATTTGTCTGTTTGTTGCTGGTGTATCATTATGGTCTAGAAGTTTATGAATTAGTTCTGCGGATATAGCTACTATTGCAAATGCCTTTGTGCCCTCTTCCAGGGGTACAGAAAAAATTAATTTCTGAGATCTCTGAGCAGCTTCATAGCTGATCTGTAGGCTCATCCCTATGCCAAAGCAGTTCTGCTGTAGAGTCTCTTTGGCCAAGCCAGGGATATTTATCAACTGATGAACTTCCAGGTACTTGGGTGGAGGGGTAGAGCTCAGCGTTATCTGAGCGGCTGGAGGCTGAAACCACCCCTTGATGAGGTTTGTTGCTGGGCTGCTATCTTGACTGGCTGATTTCAGCCTTAGCGGTTGCTTGTGGGCTGGCAGTGCCGGATCAGGTCATTGCACTGAAGTAACCCCTTGCTCCTCCCATGTCAGAGAGCACAGGATGTGCATCAATCAGCTGGTTTCCTTGTTGCTTGGCATCAGCCTTATCACCCATGAACTTTACTCTTCTCAGGTTTCTGTGGTCAGCCAAAGATTCAGCAACTCTCTGGTGCTTGCAGACAAACAGTATCTGTCGCTTTTGTTAGTATGCCCATGTTCCTGCAGTGGGTGGCAGCATGTCCTGTCTAAGGGAAAATTACAGACATTTGATCTTTAAACAGTGTCTGTAGGGAATCTTACTAGATCTGAACAGCTGTCGTATCTCCCCTGGTATCTGAAAAGCAGATATCCTAGCTGAAAGGCTTCCAGTGACTACATCCTCTGCCTTTTCATCACTAAGCAAATAATCCAGCTGCAAACCTTTGTATTACTTATGTCATTTTTAAAAAAGCATTTTAATCTGGAATTAACTTTTTTCTCCATCTGCAAAAAGATCTTAGGAAAGAATGCAGAATCAAATAGGCCTTAGAATAGTTCAAAACCAACGGAACTAGCAAACCTCTGGCTATCTAGGACAGGTCCGCCTACTCCTTTATTAGATGCAGCAGTCTCCATAAGCTGCAGCAGGGCTAAATTGCCGAAGGCCAGTGAGGTCAGGATTAGGCCTTATGAAGGTCGCTTGGCCAGTCAGTGGCACAGAGGGGATATGCATCCAAACTTCTTGAGCCCCAGTGCAATTCATGTTTCATGCACCAGACAAAAGAATTTGTGTTGGTTGTTTTTTTTTTAATCCTCAAAAAACTGACAGAGGGAAAGGGAAGTTGGGAACTTCTGCCTTACTGGTGGAGAAGCTGGTATGTTCACCTTGCTACATATAGGCCCAGACTGGAGATGCTTCTCTGAGGGAAGGGAGTGAAGGTCACTGGAGTTTATCTTAAGCAGGCATATTGCTTAATTGCCTCGTAACAGGTTCCTCCACCCACTCCATCTGCACTGTAATTAAACTCCTAAAGCAATGGGATTTAATCTTAAGGTTCTTGCTAGCGCCTCTCCTGCAAGTCTGGTGATACAGCCTTGGAGAACTCTCACTTGATACCTAGTAGCTTTATAAAAGCAATCTGCAAAGGAAAGTGACATCTGCTTGGGTTGCTAGCAGCAGTGGGTTTGGAAGCTTTAGAGATCACTGGAGCCATGCCGGCAGCTACCCTGCTTATTGATGCACAGTGGGAGGTAGAGGGGAAGGCACATTGCTTTCTGAAGCAGGAAGGCTTCTGCTTGAAGCATTTGACAATGTTTTAGCAGTGGCAGAGAAGATCCAAAAGGAGTCCCTTTAGCTTGACAGCTGCTGACATGCCATAGGCTTTCCTTTAACTGTGAGGTAAAGGTGGAATTGTCAAAGCTAAAAAAAGTTTTCAGAACTCTCAGCAGCATTGACATCACCTGTTTCACACAGATGAAAGAGAAATGAGGGAAAAAAAGGAAAGAAAGCTTTGAGAACTTTGAATGACTGAAAATTAATGATTAATATCATTAAAGCATAGCTGAGTCAGCTCACTTTCCCCCATTCTTTGATCACACCCAAACTGGCTTCTTTTTGGCCATTAAACAGATCCAATGGGTATAGGCAACATGTGAGCTCAGGTCTCACAAGCTGGGGGACCTTCTTTTGTCCTTGGACTGAAGTGCTGGGCACAAAAGCAAAGTGCTGCATTGTCTGCCTGAGTGGGCAGGTGGCAGTGGAAAGTCTGCTGCTGACTGAAAATGTTTGCCGACCACAGCTTAGCAGGGGTGCCAGCTCAAGCCGCCTGAATCTAGAAAGCTCTCAAGGACTAGACCTTATCATTGATGACAACGGTGAGAGGGAGGGAAAAAAAAAACACAAAAAACCAAAAACAAAAAACCAAAAAAAAACACCAAACACTGGAAAAACGCTGCTCCAAGTCTGATATTAGTGTGCTGGGATTGAAGGAGTTGCTGGAGACAACAGGAAACATGCTCACCAAGCAGAAAGTTTCGCTTGAATGGCTTTTCAGCTAGGCATGTGTTAGCCCTGTGCTTGTATGCTCACAGATGTCAGGTGTGCATGTGAAATTTCAGTCAGCAATGCTGGAACACCACCAGAAAATCTGGAAGGAAGTTTAACCTGTCAGAGCCTTTCTTTCTTTAATTTGATAATTTCCATCATGTTTTGAACAGATGGTTTTGAAAATTACAGCCCATCATCATGAGACTGCATTTGATTCTCAGCTTTGCCAGGAATGCTTTGGGCTGCATCTTTCAAGGTAACTCTGTACCTGCAGCTGTCTATGAGGCACTCGCTAGGGTGGGAGCTGCAGGACTCTGATCTGGTTCAAGACTTCCAGCACTTAGATAGAAGAGCTTCACAGAGGATGAGGCTGTTGGTAGTTATTAGAGGTCCAGGTGTAATCTGACTGTTCTATAGGCATCTGCTAGCTGTAGTTAGCCAGATAATACATTTGGTCTGACTCAACAAAGCTAGTTTTGTTGCAATAGTTGTTCAAACAACCTCATGGTCTTTTTATAGACAGAGAAACCTGGATGTTCCTTAAGTGGAGATACAGACTTGACAGCTCTGCAGAGGTGGGAATTCAGGTTACCTGCAGGCAGATTGAGGGGGAGGCTTTCAAGATTAAAATGTTGTGGGTCTCAATTTTTTTCAGCAGTGTGACTTGCAACACTTGTTCTTCTGCCTTAGAGGTGCTGAGCCTTCATAGCTTCTCTGGACACCAGTGACAGCCACAAGGGACCCATGTGAAGGTGTTTTAGAAAAACAGCAAACTCACCTTTGTACATCGACTAAGCTGCAGAGTTGAGCCTGCTAGTTCACAGTCCCCAGCCATGCATTGAAGCATGCAGAGAAGAGAGTGTGTGGTTGATGGAGCAAAGGTTCCACTCTTATGTGGAACCTTCTCCCTTTGAACAGATCTTTGCCCTTACAAACAGCCACATGGTTCCTGTCAAGTCCCTCCACAGGACTGGATTTGATTGAACTTCCTGTAGCACATTTCAAGAGGAGGAACATATTCCCCTGCAGACACCAAATCTCTAGCAGGCAGTGGGAGGATTTCTCACTAGGATTTCATTTCATGGCTAGTTTTATCAAACTGGTAACACTGTCTATCCTAACTGGGTTCCACCATGAAGAGGTATGACTGCACATTGTCTACAGCATGTTTCTCCCAGTCAGGTGGTATAAATTCCTGTTTCCTTGATAGGGGGTAGTGTTAGGGGAAAACACAGATCACAATTGCTACTTCTAAAAATGTCTTTTATTCACATAACACCACTCAGTCACATTCACATATTAGCTGGAGCAACTGCTGGCAGGCAAACCCCAGTGTGTACATTCAGAAGCAGAAGGTCATCCCAATGCACCACTGGCTTCTAGGTAGGTCTTTAGAAATCCGTTCAGAGGGCACTTTGTTTCACCACCTGTATACATAACTCTGTTTTCTTCATCTGTGTGTAGTAGCCACTGCCCTTCTGGGTGTGATTCAAGTTACACAACCTGTTGTAGATGCTAATGTGTGCTGGCAGCCTTGTACAGCATTAGGCTCTGCTGGTTTGAGTTTATCACTTCTTGTGAATTTGTCAAGATTTTATCTCCAAAGTTTATCTGTCCTTGAGAAACTTTCGAGTAGTATCTTCATAACATGTACCTTTCTTGTCTTTGGCATGTGACTGTTTCAGGTACTATTTCTCCATCCAAATCTATAGAAATACACAGAACTTAAACACACAGACTTGTACAAAGTGGGCTTTTATGCTACCAGGAAGTAACACTCCAGCGGGATGGTGGAATATACATGTTCTTGGCAGATACTGTGCTCAAATTCATAGGGAATAAGAAGGATAGATCAGTACTTGTGCACACTGATGGACAGAGTTGGCATTTATCTACTCCAGTTAATCTAAGAACCTGTATGTGACACAAAGAAAAACTCCATGCCACAGCTCTCCTTTGCATTTTGCTGTCTGGGTTTCCCACACCCTTTGCTGTTTCTGGACTCTTGATCCAAGGGGATGTAATTCCCTTCCCATTTTAAAGTGCGTGCTTGGGCTTGTGACCAACTATATGACCAATATTCATGTCTCCACTTTTTACCAGAGCTATTGAGTTATACCCTTTAGAAATACATAAACATACATAACAATACATACACAATATACATAACAAGTTTTGGTAGACCAATTCTGGTTCCTCATTTTTAATAGTATCCATGAACTTTTGTACTGTCTTAGCACTTCTGCCTTCAGGATACTCCTTCTGACACTTCATGAAACTGAATCTGCACATGCAGAAGTTCTACGTGCTGGTCTGGTTATCTCATATATGATGCAATGACTGCCTTTCATAACTGTGTCAGTGTGATAGTCTGACTGCTGGTACAGAAGAGTGCTCCTTGCTGAGTCTAGAAGGTTTAACAGAAGCGCTAACTGCATGGCACCCAGCAGCTAGCAAATTACATCTCTGCTGTACATGGGAATGTAGCAGAGTGGGATGGCTCAAACTTTCAAACCAGGAAAGAGATCTCTGGGATCTCAGTCATACGGCATGCTGTGCTGGTTACTTGTGAATAGGTTTGCTTGGGGCTTTTTCTGTACATGTGGTTAATGAGATAATCTACTTCTTCAGCAAATCTCAATTAGTCTGCTTCATTGTGAACAGCACTGGCTCAGTTTGGCAGCTTTGCCAACGCTCTTGGATGGCTTTCCCTGGTTTTGCTCAGACAAGTCTTGATCTCCTGCTGCTGGAAGGAGAAACGCCTTTGCTAGCTGCCCAGCGAGGGTCTCCAAAGAAGTCTGGGCAGTAGCTGGTGTGCAACTGGCAAACCTGAAATTAACCCCAGCTAGCGAACCTGGAGAAATGAGTGTTTATCATCTTGGGTGTCCACAGTGGAGGAAAGGGGTGAGTGCTCAGAAATTCTTCCTAATTCCAGTCCTGCCTCTTCCTCTCTCTGCCTGACCCTCCAAAAAGACTCCTGCCTTGAACAGTCAAAGTGGCTGGGAATAAGGCTTGGGTAAAAGGACACTGACAAGGAAGTCTGTGGGCACGTGATCACCATTACATGGGCCCTTAAATACTGTAGGATCTTTCAAGTCTTGTTCTCCATCTTACCAGGAGGGTTGGCTTTCAGTGCAACTAGAGCACCCAGCAGGGAGAGAGGGCCCAGTCAGTGTGACTGATGCTCTGACCCACATCACTGTCAACTGCAGAGGAAGCAGAAGGCATAGGGGGATTTGACTAGTATAACCAAGGAAAGGGAAGGAATCAGCTATTTAAAAGGAACAAATGGAGAAAACTCTGAATTAATAACTTCATTTACCACATGTGAGGAAAATGGAGAGCTGTTGTAGCTGTTACCTGTGATAGTAGGGCTGAGGTTGGCAGGTGTGTAGGTTAGTATATATTGCATGTGTTTACATAGCTGGCATTTCCTGTTAGGTTTCAAAAACATTCAGAAATTCCACACAATTGTAACTTTAAAATGGGTAGTGGTCTATGCTTCCTACGATAAAAAAGTATAAACCAGTGGGGAACCATGAAAAGGCCATGCTGACATGTCAATAAAGAAGAGTCACTAGCTGTGGACTGAAGTGCTAAGTGAAGTGCTATTGATTTTCACAAAACCAGAGGAAACCAGTGGCACATGCAGCCCCTATTAACGGACTCTGCTCTGCATGGACTCTAGATGTGTGCAGTGCCAGGCACTTTTTTTTTTCTTTTTTTTTTCCTTCCGGTCACTGCAATAGACACGCCAGCATCCATGGCAACTGTGCCAGTTGTTATGTGATGCCATGCCCTTAACTGGAATTACCTCCCAACCCCATTTCCCTGCTAGCTCAGTCAAACGGCTCTTCAGCAGACAGATTATTTCTCAGTCCCTGCTGCCTGAATCTTGGAGATGGTGATATTGTAATTGCTGTCTTGCAGTAAGAAGGTTTTTGCGTTAGTTCCCTCACGTCTCCCAACAGGAGCTTTCTAACCCTGTCTTCTCAGCCACGGAAAAGCTATTTCTAAATACAGGAAGAGGGAGGCACTTTTTCAGTAGTTATAAATCTGAGCTTTTACTGGTTGCTGCTCTACTTTTGCCAGATAATCTGAAGTGCCTCAGTATTTTTCACAGAGGATGGGGGGAATTATCTTTAAGGGAATGGATTATCTTTGAGCAAACTCATTTTCTAAGTGAGTACAGCTTTCTATCATGGCTTTACTGGGGCCCCCTTATGACCAGGAATGGATTCTTTTCTCTGCAGTAGTCTTCTACATAAGGGAAGCAAATGCATTTAATAGGCTAATATGTTCTGAAGTGCAGTTTGTGTGAAAAATGCAATGCCTGATCCTAGCCTGACCTTACAAATATTTCCTATTTGATATGCCTTGAGCAGTCCTATACATTTAAGCACGGCAGTGAACAGCAAGCACATTTAAAAATCTGTGTGTGTTACTACCCTTTGTGCTAGAGCTGATGACATGAAGACAGGAAAGTTATCTGCCCTGTCTCTTGGAGACCAGAGGAGGTTGGAAGCCACTGACATCATATGCTATGCTCAGGCAATATTTTGGTTAGATATCCACATGTGCCAGCCATGCGGAATGCAAGTGTATCTGGTCTTAGCTTAAGGTGTACTTACCTTAGCATGCAACTAAAGAGCAAAGAAACTGACCTTAGTATTTGCTAAGCTTGGAGTTCACCTGTGCCTCAGCTCAGCAACTCTGCTGCTGGGTGGCAGAGCATGGCTGAGAGGAAGAGAGAGTTTCTGCAGACAAACAAAGTTGATGCAGCACAACATGATACTGCAGCTGAACAAAAGTAACACAGTGGGGCAGTGTGATGGGGGAGGGGTAATTAATTAATGCAAGACAATATTTAAAAATATTAACAGTTTACTAATATTAAATATTCAGAACTCGCATCACCCCGACCACCATTTAATAATAACAGGCTCTTTGCAACATTACGGAAACTATATACAGGCTATAATAGGATCCAGAGATAACTATTAACTATAAACATTAATTGAACTCGATTTAAACTGGAAGAGAAGACTTTGTGGTCAGTATACCACTTGCGGCCAGTATGCCGCTTGCTCACTAGATGGACACAAGGAACTACTTTCTGCTTAGGGCAGAAGGCAGTTAATAATTACAAGAGGCTTTTGGTATTTACTCAAAGAATTATATCTGACAGTACCCATGGTGGGGTTGCTCTCGGTAGCCGTCAGAGGCTTTAGAGTCTCTCCGGGCTTCTGGGGAAAGGAGGCAGACGATCTCTGACCTGTTCCTGGCTTTCTGGACGATTTGTGTTATCTCTAGGCCTTCCGTCTGGGCAGAAGGCTTCCAGGTGCAGGGAGGATGTCTTGCGATGTCACGCCGGCTGTGCAGGCCAAATGTGTGGAGGTATAAGAGGCAGCAGGCACGGACACACCTTGTAATGGCAAAGGGCGTCTGTGCTCCCTGCTGATCCCCTTTTATCCAATACAGCCCGAGACTAATGGGCCTTTGGACACAGGATAGCCAATCAAATGGCAGTTAGCCAAGATTTGGCCATATTGGGTGAAGCCCATAGGCTTGCTTTACCCTTTTTTAGGCAGAACACAGGCCTTGCACAAGGCAACCCTGTGCACCTTGTTTACAGCAGGGTTTGGGCAGGCCACAGACCCCAGACTTAGTGGCTCCAGGCTCTTTGTCCCTTTTCCCGCGGTTGCTCTCCTCAAAACAGCAGGAGGGAGAGCAGAAAAACATGCCTGGGCAAGCCAGGAGAGGTACAAGCCCAATTTGGCCTGCCTAGGCCTACCACAACAGGCAGAGAAAAATTTCTGAGCTGGTCACTGACAAAGATGTGTCAGGCAATTAGTGACCCTTGTGAAATGTCCTGTCCTGTTCATGTAGAAGGAGCTGACAGTAATAATGCTAAGGTATGAAAGCATCCAGTTCCCATGGCAGAAACAATTATTACCTGTCTGTTGCTGTTCTGCCACCTCAAGGCATCCAGATTGAGAAGCCAGGCATAGAACAAACCAGGTATCAGAAAAGCTGTACTTCAACTCATCAATCATTCAAAAACATTAAGTATTTAAATGCTCAGTTTAAACTAAATTGAATCTTTTGAGAGAAAAACCTGTGCATGCACCTCCTGAGAGAAGGTGCTTTAGTTTCAGTGCATCAATGCCTCTCATTATGCAGAAGTTTGATTCTGGCAACGGTTTCTGCAGCAACAACGGTTCTGCTTTGGTTTTCATCAAAGGTTGAGGGATAGCCCGAGGACCCACCTCATGAACTTCATCAAAACAGGAATGGCTGAACTCTAAATAGAGCAGGTAAGACAGAATGTTTCTACTATAGCCATTTGGGTTATAACACCTATAACCACACTTTGGCTTTCCAGTGCTACATGTGGAATGTCATCTATATTCCATGGAAGGGAGGAAAGAGGCATCTGCACCAGTTCCTGGAGGATCAGGAAAGCTGTGTAGTATCATGTAAGAAGTCAATAGAGTGGGAACCAAATAAATGCATTAGTAGTGTCTCAGACTCCAGGCTGGCCCAGCCCAAGGGCTGCATCAACCTTTTGACCAGCTAAATTCCACTGAGGGGACACTCTTGCCAGTAGAAAATGTGGTCATCAAAATTACAACACTGCCTGAAACCAAAAATACCATCTTAGAGAAGGAAAAAAATGATCTGGCAATTTTTGCAATGTTCTGGATATTTTAAAAATTAAATGCTTCTAGCTATTACTTGGGAAAGACCTTTCATCTGTATTTCTGTGCAAAGATGATGATTTTTGTTATTATGGAAGGAATCAAACAAAAAAGAAAACGTTGTAGGAGAGAAGTGCCTGATGAACACTCAACCAGATAAGGCAGCTAGAAGATGGCAGTTTTTGGTCTGTCTTCAGACAAATGCGAAAAGACTGGGAAGTTTGTCCTTTGATTTTCCACCTTTCTGAATCCAGGTGGAAGCTAGTAGAGATACAGATCATTTCTGTGAAACAAAAATTGCCATTTTTTATGTTCCTCTAATATAAATCCTTACACGCTGCCTGCGTATGACTTGGCTTATTTGGAACTGGAGAGACCAGAGACAAAGAAAAGTCTTAAAATAAACACAGAAAATAAATCCCACACATATTAAAACAAAGCTAGTGCATTGTTAGTAGTGGTTCTAAAGAGCCTTGATGTTTCCTGAAAACTCCCATGTGTCCGAAATATCTTCCACAGCATCAATCCCAGCATGTTATGGGGTCATTAGTCCGAAGAACATTCTCATTCATTTATGAGTTTGAGACGGGCTTGATGGGCTTGTTAGTCAGGAGTGGCAAACTGACTTACGAGCTTCATTTCCAAAGACTCAATATTTATTGTATGCCATCAGACATTTTGATAATTTGACGTCTGGCCTTCTGAGAAGCTTGAAATATTAAAAACAAAGCCTAGGGGAAGTGAACTGGAAGATCTGAAAGGAATCACATGGAGGAATGGGACTGCTACCTCCAAAGCTGGGTGGGATCCCCGGGGTGTGATTCCAGCCCTCTGCATCCCCATGCTGAGACAGAGTCCATCATGAAAGCAGAATTTAGAGTAGGGTGACTACTGGCACCTATTCCTCATCCCACCGTACCTCCCTGACAATGGCACGGAGCTTTCCAAAAGAAGGCTTCACACCGATGATCCATTGCCCCATATCGTGCTCTCTCTCGATGGCAATCTGAGAGGCTGTTTGAGGTCTTCTGCACTCAGATCTGTGTCCACAAACCTCTTGTGTTTTCATGTGTTATAGAGAGCACATCTCTGCTTTTATCATCTGATTAGGGACCTTGTTTACTGTGAATCTTTTGAAACCCTTTGTGAACCTCTTGATGGGGTCTGCCACCATGACATCCTATGGCAACAATTTCCAGAAGTTTATCACCTCCTTTGTTAAAAAACAAAAGTACTCTTACCTACCAAATGCATCTAAATTTTTCAAGTAATTCTTGAGGCATTTTGAACCTCCTTAGCTCCAAACAAGGAAGATGAGTCACAGATCAAAGCCACCAAGGTGTCTCAGATGACATGTTTCTTCTTGCGCATTCAGAGCCTGTGCATTCAGGGGTCGCTGCGGGAGAGATGAGGGCACTCCTTATTAAAATCCCAGTGTGGAATTCAATGTGCCAAACTGATCATCTAAAAGACTGGCATCTAACAACTAAGCCAGGTATCCACATATAGAAGTTACAGATGCACCACGAGCAGATGATTCACCCTTTTCTAAAACAGGTATGTCAGACCGCTGCTATGAGTCACTGTGGGAACTGCCTCCCTTGTCTCTCTTGACTGTAGAGGACTCTTATTTAACCAGAGTGGATTTTATACATAAGTTTAAAATTGCTGAAATTGCTTGAAACCTGCCCCCACCACCCTTGCCCTGTGAAAATGGACACCTGAAGTCTAAGTCATCTTGGGAGAATCTTGGCTGAAGCAGGATAGTGGGTGGGTGACTGCAGGGTAGCCTGATGCTCCATCACCTGCTTGAGGTGGGAAAATATCCTGACCTCGGTCACAGTTGTAGCCTTTCAGGACTTTCAAAGTTGTGTTTTTGTGGTTTTTTTTTTTGTTTTCTACTGATGCACTTTCTAGTCGTCGCCTAAGAACAATGTATCTAAGCATAGTTTCTTTGAGATTCAGGGACTGGTCAAATCTATTTTAGGTGATAAAATGGCAGTTAAATGCATGATATTTGGATCACTAGTATTTAACTAGGCAGCTCAAAAAGGCAAAGAAGAAAAGCAATGTTATGATGGTGTCAGTCTCTTCCTGTTTCTGACTACTAAGAATCACATGGCATGTGTTACCAGAATTGGGTGATTAGTTCAAAAATAATTTTATGCATCTGTGCAAATATGACAGAATGTGAAACCTCTCTGCAGATGGAGGGCCAATTATTTACAATCATTTTGTCAAAATGATGATTTAGTTTATAAAGGGATTGAAGGTCACAGGCACTTTCAAGAGGGAAAGGCACTTCTGCATGAGTGCAAAAGACCATGATTTTGAAAAAAATAAAACGAATTTAGGAGAACTTAAAAATTGGAAAATCGAGCAGGTGTGTTTGTTACCAAGTCAAACTGGCATGTAACAGCTGTCACCACTGTGGTCTCCATTACGAAATGCTCTTTCTTCTGCAAAGTGCTGTATCTTTCCATGTAGTTTAAAAATAAATAAAAGACATAGTTCTGCACATTACTTTTTTAGTTAAGAATTCCAAATAGGATTATTTTTGTGTAATGCCAGCTTTCAACATACGTTCACGAAGTGACCAGATTGTAACACAACTAACTTTCATGTGTGTGAAAATGGTTGTATTTGTCAAGGCTCTATCCCAAATTTGTTTCCTGTTTCATGATTGATATTTGTGTTTACGTATGTTTACATCCAGATATCTGAGCAGGACTCTGTGTGTCCACATGTGTACGGGACTGTAACTTTTTGTCCACGGACTTTTTGTACTGCCTTTTAAAAACTAAAAACAGAGCTCATTTTAAAATGAAAGCTGAGCTGCTCCAATTTCCCATGGCTCCAGCACCCGGTACTTTACATAGAATTGTGGAATTGTTTTTGTTAGAAAAGACCTCTAAATTATAGAATCCAGCTGTCAATCTAAGACCACCACAGCCATTAAACTATGTCCTGAAGTGCCATGTGCACACGTTTCTTGAACACCTCCAGGGACGTGGCTCCACCAACTCCCTGGCGAGCCTATTCCAATCTACGCGCACGCACGAAGACAGCAGGAGCCGGGTGTGGTTGTGCTGAATGAGAGGGCGTGATGTTCACGGGGGGAGCAGGAGAGCAAAGGGCATCTGCTACTTTCCTGACGTCCCTCTTGCAGCCCGGCAGGCGCTGCAGCCGCTAGCGGCCCACAGGCACCGCTCAGTGGAAGGCGTCAGTCCGGGTCCTCCCTCGGGGCTTCAGTCACGGAGAGCCCCGGATAGGCTAGGGGCCAAGCCGAGCGGGGCCGTGCCGGGTGGCCCCATGCCAGGAGGCCCCGGCGGAGGCGCGGCGCAGGCGGCTGGCGCGGATTGGGGCAGGCGGCATCAGACAAGGGTGGCGAGGCGCCGATTGGCCCTGCTCGGGTCAGGCGCTGTGGGCTGCTGTCAACACACGGCCGGCACGCTCCGGGCAACGCGGCCTGACCGGGAGTAACCCTTCGGGAAGCGCGGCCTACCGCGTGTATTGTGCGCACTTTGCGCTTTGTGCAGGCAGCCGGCGTGGCCGGGACAAATGTGCGCGGCCGGTCCGCGCTCGCCCGGCAGCCATGCGAGGGGCTGCGAGGGCCACAGCCGCGTCTGTGCCCGCGGCTCTTTGGATGGGCCTCCATGGAACACTGCTGTGAAGAAAAGCTGATCGAGTTGGAGTTACTCAGCCTGGAGAAGAGGTGGCTCTGGGGAGACCTTATTGCAGCCTTCTAGTACTTAAAGGGAGCCTAAAAGAAAGACGTAGACAATCTTTTTTTTTAGGAGGGCCTGTGATGGCTTTAAACTGAAGGAGAGTAGATTTTTACTGGTTAAAAGACAATTTTTTATGGTGAGGTTGGTGAAACACTGGCACAAGTTGCCTAGAATGGTGGTAGATGGCCCATCCCTGCAAAAATTCAAGGTCAGGTCAGAGGAGGCTCTGAGCATCCTGATGTAGTGAAAGGTCTCCCTACTGACTGTATGAGAGATGGACTAGAGGACCTTTAAAGGTCCCTTCCAATCCAAACCATTCTATGATTCAGAGCACTGCCCCGTGGGGCAGGGAGGCTGTTTGGTTCTGCAGGAGAAGTCTGTCTAGGGCAGGGTTTAAGTCTTCTTGGCTAGTCCTTAAGCAAATGCCACCCACCCTATCCATCTGGCATGCAGGTCTGCTGTAGTGCCATCTCCTTGTGCTCTCCTGGGACATTGCTTCCCCGACTCTACTGCCCTGCTGCTCAGGAGGTCCCTCAGTCCTCCTGGGGTCCTGACGCCTCTTAGAGGGTCAGTAGCAACTGCTGGTTTCTCCCTCCGGTGGGAGACCATGGCCCCATGCAAAGCTGGCACCTACTCCTGCTGCTGAGGAGGTCCCAGTGGGATTACTGCCCTCCATAGGGCACCCTCCCTGGTCTAGCTCCAGGGTCCTGGACTAGATACACCGGGCTCGTCCCAGCTGTGGTCAGTGCTCTGGGGAGGGGTTAGCAGCTGGAACCTGACCTCCTCCCTAAAGACCACACTGGCATCTTCTGTGTTTTGTGTCCAGAGTGAAGATACAGCAAACCCTCCACCTGGCTGCTGGCAGCTCTGGCATGCAGCTTCCTTGGCTGGGTCTGAACAAGCAGGCACTTGTTTGCCTGTCTCCTCCTACCCAGTGTGGCTGACTGGCACGTTAACTCTTCCTTTCCTTGGCAGGTGGGAGATCATCAGAGAAGCAAAGCTGGGGTATATTGGAATTGCAACCCGAAATCATGTATTACCTAGGAAACTGGGAATAATGATCTTTATAACACTTCAAGGCAATGTGCACAAAATGCTGCCGAAGGGCTGATACTACAGGAAAACATATTTTGGGCAGGGGATTTAATGACAGCCTTTAAGAAAGAGGGAGAGGCTGAGATCTGAGTTCCACTCTCATGAAATCCAGAGACAGGGATCATTAACTTTATTTTTAGGCTTGGCTGAATAATCGGGTTTGAAGATTTGCCTTCTCTATTTTACTTGTTTTAGGAGGGGCTGTAGTCACATAGCTGGGATTGAAATTGCACTTATCAGAAGCAGCACTACTCCATTGCTTCCAGGGACATATTTCTGTGGCCAGCTGATGAGATGGAGCATTTTAACTGCTTTTTACCACAGCTCAGGGGAGCCATACATCACATTGCCCAGGCTGGTCACACACCTCCAGGTGGGAAAACACAGCTGCTGAAGAGCCCAGACCTTCCTCCTGAATAACCCCCCTTCTCCTTCCCTCACTCCTTCTCTCTCCCCTGCACTCGTGTTTGCAGTGTGCTGGCTCTGGCCTTCCCACCCAAAGGGTTTTCTGCAGCAGTGGCTGCAAACTGAAGTATGGGCTGGTTTTGCTGAGGAATTCAGCGTGTAAACTACAAGGAGCTGTCAGCAGCAGGAGGCACGGGCTGAATCGAGGGTCTCCAAGTGATGTTAGTGGTAGATCTGCTGCAAAAAAGTCCATCCCTTCTATCTGTTCCCACACGGAGCAAGCTGGTGTCCTGCAGAGGTGGCCTTATTCGACGCTAGGATCGAATGTTCAAAAGGTGGTTGGGTGAGGGAGGAGGGAAGCTGACATAAAACAACTGAGATTTGGGGCGGGAATTTCCTTCTTCTTCTTTCACTTCCCTCGGTTGCAAAAGGGGTGCGGAGAGCAGCGATGCAGGAGGAAAATTCCCCCTGACGTGGTGGCAGGCAAGCCTGGCTGGGGAGATGTGCTGCCGGTATTACGTGTTGTGCCGCATGTATATCCGTGAGCCGCAAGGCCCTGGCGAGAGGCCGCGGCTGGAATTAACCTGCAGTAACCCCGCGGCACGGAGGCAGCCGTAGCGGGGCGTGCCCCCCCCGGGCCGTGCTGGAGTATGAAAGCTATTATAATCCGTTCATTCATGGCACTTAAAGAGACAGAAGTTTTGTCCCTGGTTTTCATGGAAGAGAGGAGGGTTTGGAAATGGCAACGCATCGCAGATCTCTATCCAGATCACGTGCTCAACCATGCAGTGCAGCCTGCTGTCATCACTCCAACAAGTTTTAAAGTAATGTTTTTATTATGAACAAATAAAATTTCAGATCAGCACAACCAGATATCTGTTTCCATATTAGTAGAAATTATTTCAAAAAGGTTTTTTTTTTGTTTTCTTTTCCAGTACACAAAACAGAGAGACTACTATGCAGAAATCCCTAAGCTGTGAAAAACCATATCCTACTCACATTTCAAAAGTGACAGAGCTTAGACGACGTGCAGATTCAACTTTCCAATCCTTCCCTGAACACCCAACACTTGGACATCTGCTCTTCACAATACCAGTGGGGCTGGGAATGGTTTTGGAAAACAAACCAGTCCATGCTTCTGCCAGCAGTGGTGTGCGTGTGCTACCTACACCTTCCTCCTCTGTGCTCAGCCACTCCGCAGCGAGCCTCTCTATGCCCCTGGGAGTCAGGGCATAACTCCCTCTTACAGGTAGGAAAATTGAGGCACAGACAATTTTTAAGTGACTGTCCCCAATTGTGCAGTAAGTGAGTAGCTAAGCTGGGAACAGGTCCCAGGAGAATGGCTGCTCCAGCCATGAGGTCCCACTGCTGCCTTCTCTGTTCCCACCTCATGGAGTCATTTAAGCTAAACATACAGACGATGCGTCCAGGATACAAACATGCCACCAAAAATATATATATATATTTATAAGTATATATATATATATCAAACAAAGTTCTACTTAAAGTGTTGTATCTGTTTCTTAATCTAACAAAAATTCTAACTCAAGTACATTCAAAATCACCTGCACCCATAGTTTGATGTAGGCAATTAAATAATTAAGAAACCCCTCGAATGTTCATAATGAAGAAAAAAAAAAAAAAAAAGAAAAATTACGGCAAATAGCTGTCAATACTCCTATGTATATTAAAGAAAGATTTAAGGCACCCAGAGATATTTGCCAATCTACCTTTAAAGTGACTAGGCAAACACCAGGACTGTTTGGTTACTGCTCCTCAGCTTCCACCCTAATCTCAGATTCTCGACTTGAATCAGCACTTGAAATTTGAAAGGAAGCCTTGATGTCAAACTCAGCTTCTCTGCTGAGAGGATGTGAAATATTGCAGCATGTCACAGCATGCTTCTCTACCGTAGGCTATGTCACACAACACTGTAAGGGCACCAGGAGCAAAGAAATCATTCTCCTCATCTTCTTGCCTCTCCACACCCTTTTCGAACTACTGGCTAGAGCAAATTCATCCTCTCTGGAGACTTTCATGACTTCAAAAGGGCTTAGACTAGAGCGAAGTCAGCCTGCAATTACAGAGCTACCAGCATTGCTCTTTGTGGAGGGCTTTTTCTTTTTTTTAAATCTGGGGGGATACAATTCTAGGCACAACCCTCTTAGCCCCAGCAAGCCCCCAGACAGTCACAAGCCTCGGCATTAAGGATGTTGTCTCCCACCACTGGGAGCTGAAAGGCTCCCATTTCTCCCCGTTGTGCCTCTTGGCTGGAAATGGCATTGCTTCTGATAGCTTAAAACCTCAAAGGATCCCATTGCTGAGCAATAACAAGGCCATAGTGGTGTCAGGGAGGAGAAAGGAGAGGAGAAGGACTTCTTTTCAGAGTAACAAGAGCTCTTATTAATGAGACCATCACAGAGCTGTCCTGGCTCCTGGTGAGTTTCACAGCAGCAGCAGAAAGTGCAGCTGCAGAGACTTGCTCCTGTGAAGCCTGCCTGTCTGCTATGTGGCAGAGCTGAGGCAAGGAAGTTGGCATCTGCTCTGTCTCTGCCCTTTCTGGCCTGCCTGAATAAGGGAGACACTGTGAACCCCATTCCAACATCACTTTGTTCTGGCTACCTCTTGTGCTTTCCTCCAACTCTATTTGATGCATTCAAGCAACAAAACCAATACTATTACTACAACTAATAATAATAATCATTAGTAATAATGGAGAGAGTTAAGGGGGAAGAAAAGCACATTTGGCCTAGTGAAGAGTGAGGGGCCATGATGCTTAGAACAACACCCACGGGGACTTGTTTCCCCAGCACACACTCAGCTGTGTGCCCACATGGGCTCAGTGATATAACTGACCTTTCCGCAGGCTCAGCCGCCCTCGCTGCCTGCCTTGCCAGCAAAGAACTGAGGTGGCGAGATGGCTTGCTGAGAGGGCTGGGAGAAAAGCTAAGGAACTGATGTGGACCTGTTTTCACCTCCCCTTCATGCTCCATCAGAGCAGGGAATGGCAAACCACCCAGTGGACCCCAGACAGTAAATCATGGAGGCAGCCTATATTGGTAGCTGTTATCTCATCTCGGAGGTCTCAACTCCCTCAAGCTTCTGGTGCTGCCTGGCCCTGCCTCGGTGTCTCTCAGGCACTTGATAATTGCCTGAGTGGAGCCCCTGAGGCTGGAGAGACCTGCTCCTGCAGGCTTCCTCACCCTTCCCTATGCCTGCAGGTAGTCCTTTGCGTTGTCCCTGGACTCAGCACAGGATATGAATCTAAAGGGCTGGCATGGACACCGGGACATCTGCCTGCCACCCAGCAGGGACCCTCCTCCTCCAGTGCATAAAACAGTTGGTTTACATCTTTCTTCCCCTCTCCATTTCAGCAAAGTCCTGTTTGACGACAAAAATCTCATCAGTGGTAGTGAACAAAACCACCCTGGGGTGGTGCTGCCCCACACCAGCCAGTGACACACCCCTCCATCTATCCACCTCCTCGCTGTAGCTCTCCAAAGGAGCCTGAAGCTGGCCTCTGCCTTCAGTCCCCGGTGGCAAGGGGCACAGCAGGCCGTGCAGGGAGGGAGGCTTTGATACCAGAGGAAGGAGATGATAAGGCCACCAAGGCTCCACCCTCCAGTAGCTGCTGCAACCACCAGACCCACCTCGGACACCAGTGGGCCTGGCTGGACTTCTGAGTCTGGGGGCATTCATCTTCCCAACAAGAGAGGCTGTGTGGTGGAAGAACACTTTCCATTTTGGAAAGAGAAAATGCTCCTTCTGGCTGCTTTTCCTGGGGAGAACGTCTTAGCCATGCCACATCTTTCTGCAGCCCTTGAGAAAGTACAAGGGACAGAAGAAATTTTGGGGATAAGGCGGTGAGGCAAGGGTCACTGACTTTGGCTCAACTCTTGAGCTGGCTGGTACAGGCTTCCCTTAACTCCATGGTACATAGATGGCTACAATGAGCTTCCCTGGTCTGCTTCCTGCCAACTGTGCTGCCAGGAAGAGACTGGGAGAATGGGAAGTGGGAGACAGGGTTGAGCGATGAAAGAATGAGTGGAAAGTAAAAGAAGAGCAGGGAAAGGGGTGGCCTTGTATTATAAAGGCAGAGTCCTAGATCTTAAATACGTCACGTAAAATACAGCATGGGAGGGGAGTTAAAACTCATTATCTTAAGCAAACTGGTAGCATTATTCAGTAGTTAGTAAACAGAACATTACACCTTTGTCCAGCGTGTTCAGAGGGGTAAGGAAGGGAAAAGGAGAAAAAAAGAGGAAGGACAAATGTGGATGTATGTGTGAAGAGGAGTGGGAACTCAGCCACTCTTGTGACTTCCATCTCCAGTCCGCAATTTCCGAGCCAGGATGACCTCCTTGGAGACCTTCTTGCGATCGCTGGCCAGGCCCAGGAGGCACATAAGGTCGATGAAGGCTGTAGTTAAGTTGAAGCGCCAGCCAAACTCACTGGTAGAGTAGTCGTAGGGAAAGGTGTGGTGGTAGTTGTGGAAGCCTTCTCCTGTAAAACATGATGAGGGAGCGGATTTTGAAGAGGTGATGGGCCCTCTTGGCTCAAACCACTGCATTCCTGAAACAGGCTCTAGACTGAATCCAGGCTTGTCTCTCCTCTTAAGCCAAATTTCACCTCTCTACAGTCTATCCCATCTCATCTGAGCATGGTCCAGCATGTCCAGACTGGCCTAAATGAGGCAGTGAGAGTCACAGAGGCCCTGTGCTGCTTCAGAGGGAAACAAGTATGTGGCAGAGAAGTGAGAAAGGCCCAGGCCCACTGACTGCACCGTAACACCAGGGGAATTGTAACGGTTTTTCCTCTGCCACCATGAGAAACCTTCTAGCATCAGTTGAGTTACCAACTAGCAAGTCTCTGACAAGCCAGGCCAATCAATACTCCTACAACATGGGCAGCCTTAATGTTAAATCCAAAGGGCATTTCCAGGTGGGAAGAATCATAAAATGGTTTTGGTTGGAAGAGACCTTAAAGATCACCTAGTTCCAATGGCAGGGTCACCTTCCACTAGACCAGGTTACTCAAGGAACCAATCTGGGCTTGAACGCTTCAAGGGAAAGGGCATCCACTGCTTTCCTGAGTAACCTGTTACAGTGTCTCACCGTCCTCACTGTAAAGAATTTCTTCTTAATATCCAGTCTGAATCTTTCAGCTTAGGGACATTCTCCCTCATCCTATCACTATAAGCCCTTGTGAAGAGCCCCTCTCCAGCTTTCTTGTAGGCCCCCTTCAGTTACTGGAAGGCCACTATAAGGTCTCCCTGGAGCCTTCTTTTCTCCAGGTTGAACAACCCCAACTCTTGCAGCCTGTCCCCACAGAGGACATAATGCAGAGTTCCACTAAGAGATCCACAGCTGTCAGCCACGCTCTGCTCCAGACACTTGTCAGTGCCGGATTTAATGTTCAGTCATTCAATGACATCACCTGGATTCCTGCTCCCTGAATCTCTGTGGTTCAAATCCCTTCCTAGGAGCACATCCCCCTGGATCCTTCCCAGCATTGCTGAAAAAAAGTGCAACCGCGGTGAGGCAGAGTGATGCAAACCAGCTGAGGACTTGGGCTTCAGAGAACACATCAGGGCAGATGCTCAGTCTAGTGTGTACTTTCCTGAGTTCCCAAAATTTGAGGAGAATACATGAGATGATCTGGCTTGTCTCATCCTTAAGTACCCTAAAAATCACCAGCTGCCCTGAGAACACATCCAAGCAGCATCTGCTGGTTTTCAAGTTGACAAATCGAAGACAGATAAGCAGAGACTGCACCATACGTTTTTGTCTGGCAACAGGGCACAGAGACCTTTGAGCTGGGTAAATAAAATACCGCTATTGAGATAAGGAGGTGCTAAGTGTAGCACAGTCCTTTACAGCCTGGAGAGAGGCTGGTGGGACCTGATAACCCTCCTGCCCTTATGTACTCACTGGCCGGCCTGGGAAACACCCCTAGATGCAAAGGTTGGAGGGGAAGGTTGCAGGGGCAAATGGGAACACCTGGATTCGCGGAAATTCCTAGAAGCAAATGCAGTCTCAAGGGTCAGTCCCCGCTCTACAATCTACCTGCAGAAAAAGACATTGATGCTGAACGTACCTAGAGCTCCCAGGCTGACCAGGGGGTTCTCCCGTGGGTTGATGTTCTGATCATATGGCCGGTTGCCAAACATATGAGCAGCACTGTTCACTAGCCAAGTGGCATTGAGCCCTACAGTGTAGCGCAGGATGGCTGGAATGAAGAAGCTGATGATGATAGATTCATCCCAGAAGTACCAAGGCACTACAGTGGGCAGGGTGAAACACAGCAACACCACCGAGGGCTTGTAGAATCTAGAAAGAAAATGGTCATGAGGAAATCACCCAGTGGCAGAGGCAGGACAGGAAGGGCAGATTCAGTCCTGCTTTTGGAGGATTCACGCACAGCTATACAGGGAAAAATCAGGTACAGAAATACGTCACCCCTGAGACCAGCAGCTTTTGCTCTGGATGTGCAGAACGCATGCCTGCAGGCTTTCAAGTCTTTTCACCACGCAGAAAACTCAACTGAAGTCCTGCTCCCCTTGCCTCAATCTCATATGTGCACAAAGCAATGCGTCCATCATCATGAGTCCAGGAACTAGCTGCTGCTTTTGACTTCACTTGCCATTTACTTCTCAGTTATATTGGTCCCCATAAAGGGAACCCCATGCTTACAGAGTCCCACAGAAGGTCCCTTCTCTGGCTCTGACCCACTGCTGCAACCCTTCCTTGCAGACTTGGACCTGACTACCAATACATTCCATCAAGAAATGCAAAGAACACTTGTGCCATCAAACAGGTGAGCATGTAGTGTCTCTTACACTAGAGATGGGAGTAGTGAAAGCTGAACCACTCTGATGTCCCACAAGAAAAATATCAGGCACAAAATGGAGGGAAGCCATAAAACTTGTTTGTTTCATCTGGGACTGAACTAGGGATGTCCCAAGTGAATGGCGTTACTATTTGGGTTGTCTCCCATCCCTGCAGCCCTGTTGAGAGGCTTATCTCCTCTGGGTATCAGGCCCAGCAGAGCCTTAGCCAGCTGACAGAAACCCTAGCCAGAGGCACCAATGAATCAAGATTGTTCTTCCCAGTTACTGCCTTTCCATTTTCAACTGCTCTTTCACAACACTGTTTCTGGGAGACTGATGGGAGAGGGGCAGAGACACAGCCTAGAAGTCTATACCATGACATCTCCAAAGACAGCCTGACAGAACCCATGGGTAGGCTCTGAGCCAGCCAAAGCAGCACCTGGGCTGTGGGCTGGCAGGTGTGGAGGTGCTTTGTGGTGGGATGCTCAGCCCACCACTAGCTAGAAGCTACAAGACAGGTGGGCAAGAAAGGGGCATGGGAGAGCTGGAGGTAGCACTAGCTCCTGAATACTTCCTACAGGAGAGGCATAGCTCATTTCTCACAGTTCATTGCACACCAAAGCCTTGGGCAGACCGAAGCATCACATTTTTCACGATGCCCTTCACGCTCCATCAAAGGCGTTTGAGGTCCCCAGCCCATTTACAGGATCCATGGTCCCTCCCACATGGCTCTGCATGTGGCCGGCCCCACCACTCACCTTCGCTGGAACATCACCACTTTGTCAGCCTTTATGTCACTCAGGTCCAGCTTCTGCCCCTTCTCTATGACGTCCGGGTGCTTGCGCACCAGCAGCCAGCCGATGTGGGAGAAGAAGAAGCCCCGCATGGCATTGTGTGGGTCTGCGTCTGTCTCAGAGAACTTGTGATGGACACGGTGGTCCCTGACCCACTCGTAGATATCATTCTGCAAAGCAAGAGTGGAGACTTAGGGCCAGGGCTGGAGATGTTCCCTTTAAATTAACAGAAGGGCCTGGAGCATTTAGACTACCAAATCTCATTGAACTGACCTATCATTTTAACTTTCGCTGGGTTTTGGCTTTTAAAACAAAGGCTGAGGCTTTGCTGAACCATTTCAATTTTCTTTAAAACCTGCTTCTTTGGTGGGCTGCCTCTTCTCTGTTTTTTGGGTTTGGGTTTTTGGGTTTGTTTTTTAACTGGCTAACTTTAGGCTTTGTTTTGCACATGCTGTACAACATCACAGGCTCTGATTGCTCAGCCTGTTCCTCTGCCCCTGCAGTAGCCAGCCCTCATTGGCTAGGCAGTGCCTCCTCTCTCACACTTTCAGCTCTTGTTGGTGTCTTGTCCCAGTCCCTACAATGTGCCAGCTAGGATTGATCGACTTGTCCCTTTCCTTTGCCCTGACATTTTCCATGGGTCAGCCTGCCTTGCTTTTCCTGGGATTGCCAAACCAGATCTGTTTAACTTGGAGGTGAAGTTTCTTTAAATTTTTTTGGTGTTTCATTGGAAATCAAACAGTTTTAAACTTAAGACTTCCCTTTAGAAATAGAATAAACACACCATTTCAGTGATGGTTATCAAAAATACCTTCCTGATAACAGTCTGATAACTGTTCTGTTTGAGCTGCAAAATCAATACAGTTTGGAAAATGTCAAAGGTTTCATCATTTGGATTAAGAAAGGACTGTTTTGTCCAGTTCTAAGAATGGATTTTAAAGTCTGTGCTCGTTCCTTTACACCAAGATTTTGATGTATTTAAAGCCACATATTAAACCATCCTAGAAAACATGGAACAGAGATCCAAGCATGCCTTTACTGCCTGCATTACACAAGAGCTCCTTAATCACCTAAGTACATAGGACTTTTCCTGAAAACATCTTGAAGGTGAGGAAGCAACATAATCATCCCTGTTTCATTCCTGGAAAGCCCAAGTGATTTATCCACAAAGGAAGCCTGTAGCAGAGACACAATTCCTTAAGTCTGTCTCAATTGCTGTTACCACTGCTCCTTCAACTGAAAAGAAAATGATTTACCTACAAGCTATACAATAAGACAATGATAGACATGGAGCAGGATTCAACTCTTGCTTGCTTTCGAATACTGGGAGCTGCTGCCTTCCTTTCTTCTAAATTCTAAGCACCTCGAAATATCAGCAACCGTTGCTGATCTTAGCTAGCGTCCAGTCACTCAGCTTTGCCCCACAAAAAGGGTGGCCTAGCAGCCTTCCCTTATCTAGGAAGCAGAGAAATACAACCAGTACCATGCTGTGACTCAAAATATTTTTCACATTACTGTGACATGAGAATGCCCAGTCTGAAACCTGACAGTCAGCTTGGATCTGCACGTCTGGATAAGCTTTCCCTCTATCCTGGGAAATACTTCTGCTGGAGGCAGGAGGCACAAATTTGGAAAGGGAGCATGTGCTGCACAGTTGAAATGCAGTACTACCTCATCCACCACACCCTGTGCACACACACAAATCAGGAGTCTCAAAGCTGAAAAGCCAGCATCTTGATCCAAACATTAGCACGTTATCTTTTCTACAGAGCCTTCCTTGGGACCACCTGTAGCTGCAATGCTGTTTGAAAATCACGGCTTTCTGCAATCAGCAAGAAAAGAAGAATACCTCCTTGCTCAGGAGTTTCCAGCTACAGGCTACAACCAGGAGAGCTCCTGCTCTGCTGCAGCTGCCTAGTCTTGCAGGTGGAGGATCTGACTAGAGGCAGAATTCCCAGATTCTCTGAAATCACAAGCCACAGGTCTCTGAGCAGCTGACATGCATTTTCTGAATGATCTCAGAGAAGACAGTCTTTAGTCTTCCCTGCTCTTTAAAGTTACTGGTCTCATTTTAGAGCTGTTTCCATTAACAGGAATAACATAAATTGAAAATAAACTTTGTCTTGATCTCATTGAAAAGTAAGTATTAAAAAAGAATAAATCCATGGAGAATGTTACTGATTTTTCAGAAGAACTTGGATTAGTTCCTATTGAAGCTGAAATATCTGTCTGTCTCTCATCTTTGTCTATTCCTATCCCCTAGAGCAATAGCTCAGCAAATTCTTTCTCTCTCTCTGCCCTATAACCCTGTGAAAAATGGTCTTTGTATGGCTCCAGTCAATACACAGTACCTCACTGCCCTTGCTGAGTGCTGGAATAGTAGCTGGAATCTATAGCTGGGTCCTTCCCCCTCCTCATGAAAGACTGGTTTGGTACTAATAGAGTACAAAAATGCAAATGGTGTTTTAAGAAGTTTTTCAAGGCTAAAAAAGCTCTATCCCCACCTGTTCTGATTACATGTCAATTTTTACATGTCACCTTTTATGGCTACAGAGCGGGGCGGGGAGGGGGGGAAGGAAGATAATGTCTAAAATATCTGCTCCCCTTGGGCTGTACCCTTCTCCCACATCTCAGCTGGAAAACTACTGAGGGGCACAACACTGATACTTTTCTGTTTGCTTTCTTCTATTGAAGTGCTGCACCCTGCTACCTTTCTGAGTATTTCCTACACATTATCAAGTTTCTTCAAGTACAGCTGGAGTGCTGTTAGAGCTGCCTCACAGAAGCAAACCTGAGAGACCACCAAGATTTTTCGTTGTTGTATCAATCTGGGGTTTCACTCTGACTTCTTCTAAAGGGCCATCTCTTCTACTTTCTATAGTCCCTAAAGGACTTCCTGGTTAGTTTTCTTCATGGACTGTGAAGTGGTTTGGTGAGTGGTTAGGCAATAACGTGAGGTGTTTATCAGCTGCCTGCAGTCACTTGTGCCACTCTGAATGGGCCCAACCCTTCCTTCACTGAAACATCACTGACCTGAGATGACTCACTAGAAGCCAGTGTTGTGACTTACAACAGGGTTATTCCTAAATGTCACTTACAAACCAGAGAAGCACCCCTCTAACTGCATAATTTCAACAAGTTCTTCATCTTTCCGCAGCAGCAAATATACTCTATATAGTCTGGCTTCATAGCCCATGCAGATGTTTCCCCCTTTATCAACCATGCAGCAAAAAGAGGGTGAGGCAGCACCAGGAGAGCACTTAGCACTTCCACACCTCTTTCACAGGACCTCAAGCAAGCACAGGGAGACCACACCTCAAGGGAAACATACATTCCTGCTTTGGAGAGCTTTCCTGCCCCTGGTCTTGGCCAGCAGTCCTCTACCCACTCAGTTTGTTTCTGCACAAGGTGATGACAATGACATGGACTTCATAGTTGCAGTGTTGGATGTAAAGAGCAGGTCCTAACAAGATGTAGCAGGACAGAGGAACCTCTCCATCAGTTTACGTGCCATATCTGAGACAGGGATTCAGAGAAGCATGCACTTCTGAGGATTGGTGGTGTCTTGAGGAGGTGCTTACCTGGAAGGCCACAGAGTTTGCAATAGTCAAGAAGATCCGCAGGGGCAGTGTGGCTTTGTAGGACCGATGGCTCCAGAGGCGGTGAGATCCAGCTGTTATCCCTAGAGCACTCACCACGAAACACAGAAGGGCTATAGAGGAAAAGAAGGCGTTGAAGCAGTTAGAGCAGATCAGCCTGCAGCAAAGTGTCAGGCAGAGTAACATGAGGGCAAGCCTTACCCCAATAGTGAAGAAGCAAGAGAGAAACCCATGAAAAGCACAGACTGGGGCAAGAAAAATCTATGTGAGGATCCCTAAGCTACCACAGGCTTCCTAAGTAATGTGGGGCAAATCACTTTATCTCGGACAAGGAAGGAGGCTCCCCCTTATAAGACTTGTCAAAAGCATAGTATCATGTCACGTTCAAGATTGTCAAAATCACACAAAGCAAATGCTTCCACACAGCTCTGTGGTAACAGCTCTAAAGTCCACCAGCGTACAGCTCTCCCCTTTCCTCCCACGCTAGACAATTAAGGGTCTTGCTTTCCTATCTCACTTCTCACTACATGTCTTTTGCATTCTTTTTGCTTAGAGATGGTAGAGGATCTTACGGTTCTTCAAGAGGAGAACTCACACCCAAGGTTAGTTTTCTCTTCTGTTCCCTTTCTGAGCAAAGCTGTCTAGAAAAAGATCTAAAAGACCATCCAACTGAAGCTTGGGCTTCACCTTCAGCCCCACCACTGACTTTAAATCTGCCCAGAGGCTCCTATTCTCATGGTCTTTTTGATCCCCTCCTCTGCTTAGCTCTTGCACCATGTACGGAAGGAAACTCCAAAGCCAACAAGTCATTCCCATTTGTGCCTGTGGCAGAGGCAGATGTTGCTGGGCCAGTTGACTTTCAAGGCTTCTTCATACATTCCCTCTCCACAGAGGTCAGAAGAAATTCCTTACTTCTCTGGCAGCTAGTAAAAAAAAACACTCTCCTTCTGGATCATGTGTTTATGTCTCCCTTGGTCTGTGTGTTCCTGCATGCTCTCCTGGGACCTCTGGAATTTAAGATGGGTTCCAAAATCTTTTTCTAGAACTAAACTAAACCAGAGAAAAACACCCCAATAGGGTCATAGCAATATTACACTAGGATGCAGGGAATAAGAAGAAAATTGTATCTGAAAAGTAAGCCCTTCTCTAGGAAGAGTTAGCAGAAGTCAGGAAGTCTGGCAGAAAAAAAAGGAGTTCAAGAGCTGGTCTGTCCTGCAAGCTCAGATACTGAGAGGGAAGCTGGCATATTTGTGGATAGGTCAACTGATACACCTTCAGTCCACTGGGGGAAAGGATACCTTCTTTTTTCTTGGTATGAATTTGCAGTTTGCCAATTGCCTCAGTCATGAAAACCGCTCCTTATTTTTTATGTGTAAACCCACAGACAGGAATCACTGGTACACTTGACAATACTATTCAGCCCATCCAAATGGCTCTAATCAAGCCTGTCTTGAACCTAGAAAACAGATTCTCTGCCAGAAAGCTGTTTGGAATCAGAGATCTGAGACATATACAAGGCATTGTCACCCTGTTCTTTCATTCAAAATAATCCAGGCTTTCTTTCATGTCATCTCCTGCTCCCTCTTCCTTTTGTCACCTTTTTTGTTTGTTTGTTTTTCTACATTACAAACTTATCTGCTTAAAGCCAGTCTCAGCTGATTTAACATGCTCCTCTTGGCCCCTAAACTTGCATGAAGCCTTCTCACTCCCATCCTGCTGTATAACAGCAACCAACCCTGTCTGCTGATCTGACCATGACTTCCCATCTTCATCTTCTCCCTTGGCCTTCCTGCCTGCTCCCATATGCACTGTAAGCCTCAAAGCAGCATACCTCTGCCTTGTGTCTCTCAGGACTTCTGCAGTCTCTTGGAGAAGTCGAACAGTCACTGGTCACAGCCGATTTTTAGAGGCATAAAGAGGGATGAAAATGAATGCAAATGCAGCAGGATCTGGCCTTTGCAAGAGACAATGGAGTTGAACAAAGCTCACAAAGCGGGCCAAGCCTGGAAGGGGACAAGGGACTAATTCTGAAACAAGGCGTTCAGTTCAAGTTTCTCTTTGGCCTTACTGACAGGAACGTACTTGTGCTGGACACCTTGAAGGTCTCATCCAGCCCCCTGATGCTGACCTCAAAGTTAGGAACAAGATTTTAAGATTCATTTCAGATCAGTCATTATTGCCACAGATTTATACAGAAGAGCAAACTTTGAAAAAAGCACTTAACATGACTGATTTGCAGAACCTCTGCAGCCTCAGACACTGCAATAACAACAAAACTCACTTGTGGGTGTGTAAGACACTTCCAACTAGCTGCAGAACTGTTACTCGCCACCATTCTCCCTTGAACATAAGCTGCTATACCCTGCAAACCGCATTGCGCAAAGCCTCTGGGCAACTTCATACCTATGGTGCCCACCTCAGTAGCTGAGGTGAATTTCCAAGGCTGCCAAGCAGTTTGAGGAAGAGCCGAGAGGAGTCTGGATTCAACTTCCAACCTATACATACTCTATGAAAAATACCACATGGAGTCCATGCTAAACTTGTAATGGATATGCGGGGCAACTTGCTAGGGAAAGAGCCTAGCTCTCCACTGTGGGGGAAAAGACTAACGAGTTAGTGGTGCACTGGGGGCAAATGATATATGCAGTCGTTCATGACCTTCAATAGCACTGGAAAATAAATGCCAAGTTGGGTGATTATAAGTCCTATTTATTGCCCTGAGTTTAGGTGTCCCTCTCTGGTGAATCCTTAAATGCCGACAGGGAATTTTTTGCCTAAAGAGCCTGTAGGAAGGCAAATGTGGTATTTGATCTTTGGAAGAAGGAAGCACATCTGCACCTCTTTTACAGAGGCAGTTCTCAGAATTTGCCTGTGGCTACACAACCCCCTCCCCAGCCACCGAAAAGATAACACCATCAACAAAGACATGCCAGCATGCGCAAGGAATCACAAAAGATAAATGGTGGGGAGAGTGACAGACCCAGTAACCAGACAACCCAGTACTTCCTTTTGAGTAGCTTTGCTTGAAACGTTTTGTTAAGAATTTGGAAGAGTACCCACTGCTTTTTGGTACCCTGGTACAGAACAGTCACAGCCTTCATCCAAAGCCAAGGAACCTCAGCAGATCATGTTGACTTCTCTTGGAGCTGCATCCCAGGATGCTACAATGGCCACAACTCTCTAATTATAATTCCATGCTGCCTTGCCTCTTGCCTGTATACAGCAGCTGTAGTTTATCTAAGTAGCAGATAATTTCCCTGAGAAAGGAGTAAATTCTCATTCTGTGTGTACATGGCACCCAGCCCCACAAAACCCCAAACCCTAACTGGGGACTATCAGCTCAATTAGCCATACCTAAGAGTTGTCGTAACAGTGACAGAATCTGGACAGTAAGACTGCAAAGCCTGATGGAAAACAAGAACCCAGCTCCCTAGTGATTCAGAAGGTACAATGATGATCATTACATAGGCAGAGAATTAGCATCTCACAGGGAAGAAGGCAAGCTCCTCCAGTATCATCTACTAGGAATGAAATTGGAAAGACAGTAGAGAACATGAAATAAAGTAGCATAAATTTTCACAGCTGCCCTGTGCTGCTGCCTCAAACTGAAGGATTTAGATGCTTCATCAGCTGAGGTTTCAGAGTCATCTGCGACACTATGCTTCGAAGAATCCAAAATCTAAAAGATTGTCAACTCATGAGTAATGTTCCTAATGACCCATTCAACTGGAATACAAAGAATTATGACTACTGGTAGTAATATGCACTTAGTGCTCAAAAAATTAAACTCAAAACATTCCAGATTCAGTCATGTCTGTATGACTTGCTAGCCTTTACCTCTTCAGGGCCCAGATTCACACCTCAAGTTATGAAGAGTAGCCAGGAATGTGCTAAGGGCGTGTTCACTTGCGGTCAACACAAATGATGTTTACATGGAGAAGTGTCCCTGTTCCAGCAGATGTCCTTGGGCTTCTGCTCATGGCAAGGGAAAACTACAGCTCTGGACTGTTCCTTTCTTGCCTTCCAGTCCTCCTAGTCAGGTAGGTTGCGTTACTTTTGTGAGAAAGATAGCAAGAGCAAGGAAACATGTAGGCTGCATAAAGGAAGAGTATTTAGGAGAGCAATAGGAGCTACTGTTGCTAAGACATAGCTTGGCACCTGCTAGTTAAGCCTGGAGAGGACACTGAGCAGAGAGGTGGTGCCAGCAAGAGTCTTGATGGGAAAGCAACGAAAAACTCCTGCAAATGGTTTGCTGTACATACCCCTGGGAGTACTACTAGATGACGTTTTTTGGCTGTCAGAACTGCTTAATTCTTCAGCAAGATGCTCCTTGATCCAAAGATGATGCAGCAGCAACAAAGAAATTGTATCTACCCATGTTTTTGCTACTGCTGTCATTACAGGAAGCTAGGGTATTGTTAGAGCACTATATAAAGAGGAAACATCGTTGTTTCATAGACTTTGTTTGCCAGGCCAACAGGAATTAACACAAATACTGTCACTCTGGTGCACCTGAGAGCCAGGAAGACAACCTGCAAATCTTATTTCCAGGGAGGCTTAAAGAAGTCAGAGAAGAACCCATCAGTCCCCTTTGCATCCTGCTCTTCCAGACTCGGTGTCTATGCTATTTGGCAAATGCTGTGAAAACTGCTTGTGGTCCCTGAAAAAACTGTGCAAGACTTTGTCAAGTGCAATGGAGAACACAGCATGTAAAAGAGAAGCTGGCTAGAAAGCCATAGTGCTGGAATTGCTCCGAGGGCTCTCATTATGGTGAGCTCTCACCTGATCAACAATCCCAGCTTTTCTGGGAAGCTCTGTACCAGAAAGAGATCAGGGGATACAATGCACACAGCAACGCAGAACAGCAAACAATGATGAAGGCAGGGCTGGAGAGCTTGAGAGACAAAGAGGAATTAGCACACAGAGAAATGAAAACAAAAGAGGACACAGTCACCAATATAACTGGTTTCAGAGGGACAGGAACATCAAGTAGACAGTGGCCTGGATGAAGAGGGCATAAGCAGGGGATTGCTTCTTATAATAAAACATAGAATGTAGATCAGCTACCAGGCACCATAATTCCCTGTAGCATCACAGCAGAGAACATCTGGGGTCATATTAATTTTATGTTATATGTACACAGCCTAAGAAAGGAATGACATGAAAAACAAAGAAACAAGCAAAAACCCCAGCAGCTCTAGAACTACCACAGAGAGAGAGCTGTTCTGCCATAAGCCCATAGTGTATTGCTGGGGGCAACTGCTGGGAGTCTCTGCTGCTCTATGGTTGTGTGTACAATAGGAACTGTAGGCCTCTTCTTGCTACCACGCCATCCTGGGAAAATGCTAAGTTACTGAGATGCCTTGGATGTGCTAAAGAAAGGTATGAACTGAGAAATGAGCAATGCAAGAAGGCACAAGGAGGCTTGCTGAGAAGCCAGAACTGTGGAGGATCACAGTATCTCAGCTCCAGTCAGCACTGAAGGAGAATGGACTATGGGAGAAAGCTCTGACTTGGCTGCAGGGTGCAAGGAAGGGCAGTCCTTTCTCATAACGATCGCCAAGGATGCAGGACAGGAAACAGTGCAGAGCAGCTCCACACTTCAGCCAGTTCAGAACAATGCAGTTCCCCCAAACTCCATGTCATCCCATTCCCAGAGCATCTGCCACTTCAGAAGCCAGCAAGGAATCTCACAGTGCCTTACAGTGACAGAAAAGCAACTGGCACTTCACATCAGAGGACTGAGGAAAAGAAAGCATGAAGGACTGGTATTGAGTAAAAAAGCAAGACAGATTCCCATGAAATGCCACACAGACATCACAGACATGCAGCTGCAAAGACACTGCCTCAGAGACCAGTTTAGGGTAAGGTTTGCAGAATACGAAACAGTATTAATCCAGATGAGGATGTTTGAGCCCACTTAAGTATCTCGGGGGAGCTCAAGGGAGAAGGGTTGGATGCATTTGGAAATTACAGTGCATCTGAACAGCCCGAAATGAAACCAGTAAACTGGACTCGCCTTTTTCTTCCTCCTTGCCCCAGTACCCCAAGAATATTTGGTTGGGGTTGGAAGACCCAGGCTGTCAACTCAGCAAGTGAGAGAAGCCAGCAGCTCCTGCCTAGCAGCCTCTGGCTGAGAGCCTTGGGATGGGATACACAAAGAAGGACTGAGAGCCCTGAAACACTCCTCCAAGGTCATACCAAGGCTGAATGTTCTGCCCAGCCCTGCCACCTTGGGTAAGAGTGCAGTCTGTCAAGTTTTCACAAGGCAAAGGCCCAGCAAAATCTTTCATAATGCCCATCTGAAAGCTATGCTGACTGCACAAGGTACACAGTCCCTCTGCTTTTACAGATGGTGTAGCCAGACTTTGACCAAGCAGCATGGCCTCCAATGATGTTCATCCCTCCAGCCTCTGCCTGTGAGAGACTGAGATGGTCCAAGAGGAAAACAGTCAGACTGAAAGTTGAGGGAGCCTTCTCTTTCCTGGTTCAGCTGTGATGCTTGTCACTCACAGCCATCAGGACAGATTTTGAGAGCATGATGGTGGATCACTCCAGCCCACAACTGAACTAGCCAGGATGCCTCTCCTGGCTAGCGCCTTGCAGGAGCATCACTAAAACCAAAAGCCATGCTAGCAAGTCTCAAATTAGACTGTCACTTTTCATTTTGGGCTGCTCTGTTTTCGCAGGAAGGCATGACTCTGGATGCAGTCTCTTGACCTCCCCTCTGGGAGGCATTTGGCTTCTTGGCTCCTCCAGGGGTCCACACAAAGGCTTGTGGAAAGTACAGCTCCCCTGCCGCCCGGGCCTCTGGCCCAGCTGCCTTTCAAGCAAAGGAGAACTTTGGTTCCTACCGAGCGCAAGGTCTCTGAGAAAGGGGAGCTTTGCCTAGCTACCTTCTTCTTGGCTGTGCTTTCCATTGGAATTTGCTGCCTGGAGAGCTGCTTATTTATTTTTTGAAAGTTGTCAAGCTTAGTTCCGGGATGACAGGGGCTGATCTGTGCTTTTATAAGAATGATAAAAGACCTGAGTTTCAGACCTAATTCTTGACTTTTATCTTTACGGTAACTGTTTTGTCTTTTTCATCTCACATACACATGGAGGCTTCACAGGATTTAGTCTCCCTTGGTAAGGAAAGGAATGGTTCTTGCATTGGGGCAGGAGCCTCACATAAAATAATGTTCTGTACCTCGTCTTGCCAGCTACTCCATAAGGTGCTCTTGCTAGCACTTTTCATCCTAACTTCCTGGGACTGTCACAATACTCTAGCAAACATTTTCTGTGTCTCACCTTAGAAGTGGCTGCACATTCAGGTATGGGCTACTTCCAAGACTAATGCACATGACTCAAGTCTGTCCTTTATGCAGCTAGGCAGTCCCTTGCCAAATTCTTCCCTTCCATGCATGACCTTACAAGTGATGCTAGCAAGCCCTCCCACAGCTTGCTACAAAGCTGTCTGACTTCCTCCTTCTAACAGAAGACCTCCACTTCCTTCTTTATCCACCCGGAATCTGTGGGCCTCGAGAAAAAGGAAATAGCACGCAGCAGATGTGAAGTTTGAAGATGGCAGAAAACAAATGGAGGAATGTGCTTACCCCATGCCAATGTCTGGATCTTTGCAGAAGGTATCAGCATCAACCCGAATATGGCCCCTAGATGCAACAGGCTCATGAGGATGATATTCCTCCAGACATATCGGAAAGGGGGTTTGGGGCCCTCCTTCTCCTTGTAGGTCTCATCGAAGATGTCATCTATCATGCCCCGGTCTCCTGCTAAGTCCTCATGATTGAGTAAGTCCTTCTTTGTGATGGCATCCCCATTCCTGGTTGCTCGGGAGATGACAGTGTCAACAGTGGTGGCACTGGAAGTGGAGGAGAACTCCTTGGCGAGGCAGCAATGGACATTTTTGAGAAAGGAAAAACAAAACAACAAGTGGTGGTTACCAACGCGTGGAATGGAAACAGGAGCAGCTAGGCTGGCAGTACGAAGAAGTTTCCCTTGCAGGCTCCACTCTTTCAGCTGAGTCCCTGGCACCATGAAGAGCCTGCTCTGGCCCCATGGAGTCATGGCCTGAGAAAGAGGGGGCCTGATCTTTCTGGGGAAAGTAGCTAAGTAATAGACAGGGTACAGAAAGTAATGACAAAAACTTGAAATCCTATCTCTTTTTTTCCACCAGTGGCTTTCATGAGATCATTTGCAGGCTTTTCCTTCGGTTTTATTAGTGGGCATTTATAGGTGGGCTTTTGGTCTGGGCTTTTACATAATATAATAATAATAAGTGAAATGTTGTGAATGAACAAAGAGGTGGGAGAAAAATAGGGTCTGAAACACAGTTTTATTATAAATCATTGGGCTGCTTCTGATATTCTGCCTCTTTGTGTCACCCCACTAGAGACCACTGAGGGAACATCAGGAAGATCCACAAGAGGATTCCTCTGGGGTGTCTCCTTATCTCACCTTCCAGGCTTGCATGTGGCAAGACTCACATATGTGGAGAACAGTGTACAGAAGCAGTTGAGAAATGTGTGTCCAGGTAGACCTACAGCTCCTATCCTGTGCCTGCTGCTAAGACTCTTATCCTTCTCCTGCTTTACACCTACAGGCAAACTGAGGCACCAGAAGACAATTCTCTGAGCCAAGGCCACCAGCATGCACTGAGGAAGTTTTAGGCATCAGGGTGGCTCAGCCTGGCTTCTGGCTGCCTCCTGTAACTGTGACGTAACAGTCCCCTGCACATGCTTGTTTGTCCTGGCTGAGTGACAGCATGCCCCATCAGGCATGCATGACAAAGGAGCAGGGAGGACTGACCCTGATGAGGCAGGCCACTGAACCCTGAATCACCAATTTCCATTTCCATCATGACAGCCATGTGCTTGCTGGTGCTTGCAGCACTTTGTCAGGCCTGAGCCCAAGCACTTGACAGGGCTCAATCCCAGGACTGCCACGCACAAAGGATGTGAGCAGTGAGAGGGCATGCTGCCCCATCACCTTGCCTCCCAGGAACTTGCCAAAGGACATGTCCCTCTGCTGCCCACACCACTGCTTTCATGTGCAAAAGGGCAATAAAGGCTAGCTGGCAGGAATGGTAGGGCCAGGAAAACTCCTTTTCCAGTAGAAAATTCTCCTGAATTAACAGCAGATTCTCATCCAGGCACACAGGATTCATAAAAGACCACCATTCTGCCGTGGCCTAGTTTCCTGAAGGAGGCATTAAAATCAGGCCAGCCAGCTTACGTGGCCTTGCCAACTCCTCCCTTTCCCAAGGGTAGAATCTGAAGGGTTATAGACATACCTTCCTTTGGGGAGGAGCTGGCAAAGCTGACAGATTCTCCATGTTTGTGAAGTTAAATGTTCTCTAAAAGAGGGAATGCTCTAAGTTTTACCTTCTGGAAGCAAAGGTTAGAAAGGAAAAAAAGCTGGATGCAAAGCATCCTGCTGCTATCTCTGAATCCAGGCAAGTGCTGAGCTCAGGACTGGCTCCCTTTGATGCTAGCTATACACTGCCTCTACCTGATTTGCTAACTAATATTTTGAGGGTATAGTGCTCTGAGCTCCTGGAGAATTTAAAGGAAATCCCTCCCAGAAAAGAGCCGTGAGAAATGTCTTCTAATCCAGAGATTAGACACAGAAAAATCCTGCCCATTCCAAAGTGTCAGATATTCTCATGTGGCATTTTGGCAGGAAGATATGTTTTTCTTCCTTGGCTGGATGACAATCTACCAAAAAGACCTAAGACTTGTCTATGCAGGAAGAATTCCCAGCAGAGACCTAGTGGTATAATTAGACGAGTAACGCTCCCCATAAGGACATGCTGCTTCCAAAGTAAGAATGTGGGTCTGGAGTTGCATTTTTCTCCTCAGAGACAGCTTATGTCAATGTCAAAATCACAGGCAGAGGAGGAAGAGGGTGAGCACAAAGAAAAATGAGATGAAAAAAATTCTTCTTCCAGAATTGCAGTAGCCACATGAAGAATGTCACCAGCACACCTATGATGCTAGAATTACACTGACATAATTGAACTTGTTACTTCTCACACGCAAACTAACCTTAAATCAAAAGGGCTATAAAGCTGCTGTGAAATATAGCTCCATCAGCAGAGATTTGGAGGGGATACCAAGAGAGAGAATGGACAGCTATTTAGATGGAGACCAGGGAAGTGAGGAGGAAAAGAAAGACTTCTATCCTGTTAAGGCTATAGTGGCTCCAGCGCTTCCTAATGAGGAATATGAGGTGGGAATTGATCTGAGGGTCTTGGGAGGGGGAGTAGGCCAGTTAAAACATTTTCATAGGCTCTCCCTCATTTCTGAATGAGTTTGCAGCTCTCATCTGCAGAACAGATGCGCTCCCCCATCTCCAACCCCTACCCACACCCTACCAGGACTGAACACGCCATAGGTGATCCTGGCACCCAGCCATCTTATACAACCAACTGCGGCTCAAAGGCTCATGCATTGGGTACAGCCTAGGGGCCTCAGGGCACTGAATCTCAGGTCCACTACTATATTTGAGTATGCCCAACGTGACCCAGGGACAGGATTTTTTCCAGCCTCTGGGATATGCCCCAAAATACACATCAAGATCATGAAGCATATTCTGAGCACACTGCCCTCGGCAGCCATTTCGGGTCGGAGAGGAATAAAGTTCTTTACATCTCAGCATCCCTGGAAGGTCACAGCACCTGCACAAAAGGACCTGGGGAGGCTCCTCATGGTGTCGACAGGCAAGAGAGTGGGTCTGAGATCTAACACTCCACTCCTCAGCACAGGCAGAAGAGGTATGGATGAGAGACGACAGCAGAATACTAGAATCAGTCCCTGCCTCCCCTCAGGCAAAGGATAGCTGCCCGGAGAGGCAAAAATTTTTGAAAAGACCATCTCTAGAGATTCAGTAGCTGTAGGTATCTTCCACGTGTTGGGTTGTTACTCAGACCTTCTTATGCCAAAAATGGGCAGTATCCCATTGTGCGTTTGCTTGGCTCAGGCAATTCAGACATAGACATTCTTCCATCTGGGCTGCTGGCCGCTTTCACCTTGCGTCTGTCCTAGAGTCTGCCTGCTGGAAAATTTGCTTACAAACGCTGTAAGTGAAATCCCTTCCTTTAACAATTAATTAAGAAAAGAAGAAAAATCACAGCACTGCCAAAACCGCCACGAACTCTTAGCACAAAAGACCTTCCTGAGCAGCCCTATCAAGCACTCTGAGACGATGTTTTCCAGAGAAACCTGTATTTTATGCGCAGTCCGTCCGAGAGCTGACTCTGCGGGGAGTCAGACCCGGTGGCGCGATCGCTGCTCATGAGGCTTGGACGATGTCTTCAGATAGCACCGAAAGAATTCGCCTCCTGACTGAGATGTAACACAGAGAAGGCACACACGTCCGTGTGCATACGTGTGTGTGTGCTGCACAGACACGCGTGGATGCCCAGGCCTTCCCCCCCACGACTGCGGCAGCACAGCACTGCTGGAGTCGCGGAGATGAAGGAGGGGGCGAAGGGAAGACAAAGCACTCGCACCCCCGGGGCCCACTGTTAGTCCCCTGCTTACCTCCTCCTGCATTAAGTGGGCAGGCATAGGTCCTCCCTGTCTCAGACGCTCAACGGCGAAACGCGGGCGCGCAGGTCCCCGGCGGCGACGGCGGGAGAAGGCTGGGTTTTGTCGGACCCCGGGTCCGCGAGTTGTGCGGCTCGGGTGCGGCAAGCGCGGAGGTATTTAAGAGGGGCTGATCGCTTGGCGACTGGCGGGGCTGGACTCTCCGCGCCCCGGCCTCCCAGTGACCCCCTGCCCGTGGCTGAGATGCGCAGGGTCAGCGCGGCCGGCGGGCAGTCGCGGCGGGGGCTCCGCTGTCGGCGTGCCCGGGAGGGGAGGCGGGGCGGAGGGCGGGGGGAAGGATGCTGAGGAAGAGGAGGATGGGTGGCGAGGGCCAGGCTCTCTCATGATGCCTGCCTGACTTTTTTTTTTTTCCTCTTTCTTTCTTTTTTTTTTTTTTTTTTTTTTCCCTCGCGCCCCGTTTGGCTGGGGGAATTTNGGGGTGGGGAGAGGAGTAGCTTCGGCGTCAAACATCCTCTATGTACAGGGCATCCCTTTAGGGAGCATTTCATATATGTGTGTGTGTGTGTATATATACATATATATATATATATATGTATGTATGTATTGTATAAACCCTACATTTCTGCAAAGAAAAGCATACCCGCAACTGTAAGCATGTATGTCTGCATAGGTGTTTATCTCGATAGGGAAAGACGGTTTGGACTCAACATGTTAACTGCAACACTTTAAAATCAGTCCTGGCCTTTTCCCACCAGAAAACAGCCCACTTCGGCAGAGGACAGAAGGAGAAAGGAGCAGCTCAGTTTGCTACCAACTGTTTTCCGTCGCAACTTCCTCACTAGCCAGTGATGTCAGCAAAAGGAAAACCCAAGCTCTATCCCACGGAGACCTTCACCACTAGAAGTGATAAAGAAGGCACTTAGTAATAAAACCTTCGCCGGTGGCGGAGCCTGGGGGCGTCTGTTCTAACCCCACCGTGTGGTCACTATGGCAGACACCTTCAGCTACGTAGTAGCACGACTTGGAGTGCCCTAGTGCCACCACCCAAGCCGGGACCTGTTTCAGCTACTTCCTCCACTCACGTTGTGTCCCGTGTGTTCATTCTCTGGCCCCCCGCTGACACATGAGTCATTGTGGGAGTGGAACAGGGACGTCAAATGCCATTTTGAAGTCTGTATCCCCTCACGCATATCCTGTTCGGGCAGCTATTCAGCAGCCATGAAGCCAGCCACACGAGGTGCAGATGGACCACCAAAATCTTTCAGAGTCCGTTTCTGGGCTGGTGCTGCCCAGACACATCAGGGCTGATTCAGTGGCAGCTGTCAAAAGTGAGCTGTATTGTAATCACAGGGTGGGGAAAGTGACAAGGGAAAATAAGAGTGGTCCAGTTGTTCTCTGTATTTTGAGGTATCCACCAAAGAAGGGAAAGTATGTCTTGTCTTTTTTTCATCTCACTGTGATGGGTGAAGAGATGGAGAGTAGTCTGTGTTTTGGTTTTAAATTAGGAACTTAATCTTTCTGAGTCCCAGTATTAAAACAGCCCACATCAGAGGATGTTCCTAGATAGTGAAAGCTGACATGAGTCAGGAGAGGGACTTTCAACCATCCCTTTTAAGACCTGCCATTAAATGTTTTGGTTAACAACACTGAGGGTTAGTGAACAGTGGGGAGAAAAGATGTTTTCATTTAAGATTTTACCTACTTTCTATGTGAATACTGAAAGAACCATGAACTGCTAAAAACTAGCCTAAGGAAACCAGACTCCTGCTATTTCCAAAAGAAAAAAGGAAAATAAATAATTTTTTAAAGGAAAAAAAAATAGTACTTGTTGGTTTAAACAGCAACCAGATAAAAACAAACCAAAACAACAACAGAAAAATGTGCAGCTCATGGGGAAAATCATCTCAGTGCTATGCTAGTGGGTAACAATTAACCTTTTGGCCTGTTTGCCATTTCACACATACTTGGACCCATCACACTCCTTTCCTTTCTTACTGTTTTCTTTCCTCAGACATAGAGCACAGCTAAGAGGGAACTTTTCAAGTAGCTAGATTTTGTCATCCTCTAAAATGAATATCTGACAGTTCTTACACAATAGGAGCAAATTGTCTCAGATTTCCCCTGCCATGTTGTCCTGGGAGGTAAACATTACATTTCTTCTTGTGGAAAGGGAGAGATGGATCTTGAGCATCACTGGGACTGTGCTCACCCGGCAGGTTTAAAGTTATGCAGTGAATACAGCCTTGAGGAGGGCTGTTCGCAGCATAGTCAGATTCTCCAGCTGGTGTTTTGATCACTTTTGAAACGGATTGGTTCTCCTGAATGTCACCACAAGATTCAGGCACTGACATTTTTGGTGAGGTGAGCAGAGTTGTTTGCCTTCACAATGTTCAAATTGCAGCAGCTCTAGCCTTGCTTGTCAAAAAGGCATTTTGGCCATTTGTGGGCTGAAGTCGGCTGCACTGTGCCAGCCAGGCTCCCTCCCATGAAAAGCTGCTGACCAGGGCAATGATCAGGATCCAAACCCTGCTTCCTCCCATGGAGAGGTGTTGGCTGGGGTGATGGCCAGCATCCTGCCCACTCCTAGTCCCCATCACCAGGTTCTGCATGTCTGAGTCTCTGCTGCAAACTCCAGCCTCAGCTCTGCTTCTCAAGGCTTGAGACAAAAGGGGTATCAGTGTACAGCCTAGATGCGAACCAAGAAATGTCTAGTATGGACTCAGTAATGCAGCTTAAATTGGGCTTAATTTGCTCTAGTTTGTATCTCTGCAGACAGAACTTTTCCTCCTTCCATGGAGGGCTATCCAGCCAAGTCTTCAGTAGAAGTACATTACTGGTGGTGTTCATCAACGCTGTTTATCAAAGATTGAGGTTCAGCCATCATCTCCAGGAAACTGATTTAATTCTGCATCTGGTGACTGTTCCCTGAGGTCCTGGTCTTTCATAAAAGAGGTGATGCAATGCCACGTCCATGTCATAGGGCAGTGATGAGCACAGCCATGCCAGCATAGCACAGGCCATGAACTTCAGCACCAGGTTTCTTTACAAATGCATGATGTAATGTAAGACTGTTTTCACATTCCTTGGAAATCTGCACAGATTCATGACTCAGCCAAGACACTGTGCTAGTGAAAAGCTCTTCCAGAGTACTTCTTGTCAGAGGATCTCAAAGTTTTTTATCAAGGCTGAGGACAAGTGAGGCACAAACCAGCAGTGTTTATCACAAGATACCCTCTGTGAGCCTATATGAAAAACAACAATTGCATCCCTCTCGAAGATGCATTAAGCAGCCTGGGTTGGCTATCACAACCAAGACTAAGATATGGATGTTTCATCAAAACATTTTCCTTTCTACTCTCCCATTAAAAAAAAANAAAAAATTTTTCTTTTTTCCCCCCCAAAAAAAAAAAAAAAAAAAAAAAAAAAAAAAAAAAAAAAAAAAAAAGAAAGTATTTTCTATTTAGCAGTAAGTTTTGTAAGGACATCTCATGTGGTGTTGACTTTTTTGAAATTTTAGTGAATATCCTCAGTTAACCCCTCCAAAAGTGTTGAAAGACACACATACACACAAAGAGCTTGCTGCAAGGACTTTGCAAGGCTTGTTTCAAGTTGTTTATCTTCTGTAACCCTTTTTCTTCTGTTTCGCAACTGGAAGTTGAAAAAAGTAAGAGGAGAGTTGAATAAAGAGGGAATGAGCTGAGAATTGGGAAAAGACCTGACCACTACCCCTTATCCTCTGCCAAAAAAACCCCAAACAAACCAAACCAACCAAGCAACACCAACCAACCAACCAAAAACAAACAAACAAAAACCCAACAAAAAAAAAAACCAACAAAAAAAACCCCAAAACACAAACATTTGAAAAACTTCTCCTAGAGTTATTTTCTACATCTCTTGAATTGTTTTTTTCTGAAGAAGTAGGAAGTAATTTGAGCTTCAGATCTTTTTCTAAGGATAGGAGAATCATACTGTGATTCTTTCACAGAATCACAGAATGGATTGGGTTGGAAGGGATCTTTAAAGGTCATCTACGCCAAGACCCCTGCAGTCAGCAGTGACATTCTGCAACCAAAGCAGGTTTCTTAGAGCCCCAAACAACCTGACCTGGAATGGTTCCAGGGATGGGGCATCTACCACCTCTCTGGGTAACCTCTTCTTTCCTCCAAGAAGAATTGCAAGGGTGATTTTCTATCATTTCACCAATCCTCCTTTCTTTCTCCTCCTTCCCCTCTAAAAGAATCTGCCCTTCAAAGGCATGGAGATCTTCATGCAGAGCAGAGGCCTGAGGTCTGAACCACATCAGTGCGGTTCACTGCTGCTGCCAGCAGTTTCAGAAGTTAATGGTCCTCCTGGTTTTAACAATATTGTCTTCTGGGCACAATTAAGTGTTGCAGAGAAATGAGGTGGTGGCCTATAGCTATAGAATGAGTTGGGACAAGGCCTGTCTCAAGCTACAGGAGTTCAGAATTATTATCTGTGTCAAAGACAAGGCAATGGCAGCTGCATATTCTTTAGGGATTGTCAGTCACAAGATTTTATATGCCAGTGGATCAGATGCCAGCTCATGGGGTAGACACCCTTGTTTAATGCTGCTTTCCTCCCCATTCTTTCTTTTGGAATCTGGTGATATTGTATCATGTTTTCACATGTACTTCTTTGGCCAAGAGAGCTAAGAAATGGCCTTCATTTTATAAATGGAGACCTAAGACTCCTGTGTAGTCACCTGGCTCCAGAAACTGTGACTTGAGGAGTCTCATATTGTAGCATTAAGAATGACATTTATGTTTACAACAACTGGAATAATCTTGCTTGTTTACTTGCTTTCTGTCATATTTCACCTCTCTACTTAAAACATTGTTTCTATCATTTCAGCCACCCTTAAAGGATGGATGGATTCTGTATGAGTTACCTGGGTTCTTCAATTAAGAGTTGTGGGGAGCTTCCAGAAGAGCAGGAGTGGTCAAACCCCCAGCTGCCTTCCCACAGCTGACAATTGCCTGGGGAAGGGCCAGGGCTAAAAGAAGCTTGGTGTTCGTTTTGCCATCCCACTGCTGCTGTGTGGGAAATGTGTGATTAGAGAGAGGCAGTAAGATAGCAGAAATCACTGGTGTCTCATTGCCAGGGTCAGAAGGGAAAGCGGGTAAGTGAGGTGATGTGCCATGCCTCCAGGCTGTGATCAGGATGGCTAAATTCCCTGCCATTGATGCAGTAATCTTATCAACACCCAGAATTAGCCTGATAACAGGCTGATGATTGGGATAGGGTGCTTATCTCTGCACTTTGCCCCATCCATTGCTGCCTGACTCCGAGCCAGAACCATTGCCCATCCTCCTCTCTGCATGTTACCCCAAACAGGCTTTGCTCCCAGTCCTTGTGCTGCCAGCAGCAAGAACCTAGCTGGTATTGTCTAAACATGGCTATACAATGGGCATCATTGTTGACATTGGATTTTTACCCTCATTAAAGATGACCTCACAGCCCACCCCTTGGCCACTTCAGCCAGCCCCTCGGGACTGTGAGGCTGTCTTTTGAACTCGGGTAAATAAATTGGGAGAGGAGGGGGAGAAAGGGACAGGGGGCAGAGGAACACAGCAGTCTTTGTGTTGCCACCCTCTCCTCAGCACTGGTGATCTCTGGTGTCTTTCTACCCACATCAGACATGGCAGGCCAGGTGCCAACAGCCAGCACATTGCATGCCCTTCCCCGTCCTCCCCAGCCTGCATTTGCTGGGCAGTGACACCCTCTGTTGTTCTGCAGCTCCTCTTACTTGAGACGCAGCTTGGATTTTAGCTGCCCATTTTCCTCCTCCGGGCCTTCTGTGCCTTCCTTTCACACCTACAGCCCACACCTCGTGCCTCTTCTCTTCAGGCTGAGACCATCCTCTCAAGCATCCTCTGCTGTCAGCACGGTGGAAGTGCCAAGCGAAGACCTGGGGAAATGTCACCTCCTAGTGGCAGATATTGTGACCCAGCTTAGGTGGCGAGGGCAGTACAACACTGTCTCCTGATCCATGGTGTCAAACAGGTCTAGATGTAGCTAATGCGTCTAAGATTGCAGCTGCATCTAAGGATAGATATCCACCTGTGTGGGAAGAGAGGTGACGCTGCGAGGCTGTGAGTGTGAGTCTGGGAAATAGATTGCCACATATTCAGCACAGGGGCAAATTGCTGTAACAGGAAAGGATGAAGGCACATCTAAGGTTAGTTTGCTGCTGCTTCTGTTTGTCAGAGTATGGTGTTCCATGACACTCTGTATCCTCTTCATGCATGCACTCTGCATCATTGCTTTCTACCCTGTCTCCTTGCTGGAATAGCAGCCTGGGCATTTGGGGGCTGCCAGACACTTCATTCAGAGAACAAAAAATGGTTTTCTAAAGATAAAAATAACCTGTGATCTAGAGATCAGGGAGGCATCTCCCTTCTGAGCTGCTGGCTGGATCCCAGTTATTTCTTCTCCTTAGGGACAGGTTTCTTACAGAGTCCTGTTAGCAGAAGCAGGCATACCCTGGCAGGGAGAAACTGCCAGTATGAGAAGCAAGAAGAACAAAGGTAAAACCTTGCTGGAACCTCATCCCAACCTTCTCTACCTAGACTTAACAGTGGCACACAAAGGAAAAACTCAAAGATGGGGTGTGCCTCTTCCTGTCTGACATCCCCGACTTTGCCTACATCCATAACTCAGTCTTCTTTAAAGTCAGTGCTTTCTTTTCTCTTGGGCTATAGGACTAGAGCAGAGAGATGTCTTTTTTATTTCTTCAGAAGTCTGATTTGCTTTTCCTCCTTTCCCTGTTTGCTTAGCCTAGTGAAGAGCTGTATCTTGTGCAGTACTTTTTTTTTTTTTTTTTTTTTTTTTTTTTTCCCCTTTTAAAAGGGGAAAAATCTGTGCAAGAGCTTTTGTATGTTTCCAGATGATAGATTTTGGAATTTGGGCTACCCCACTGNGAAAGATCATCCAGTCCAATGCCCCTGCCAGAGCAGGATCTCCTATACCAGGTCACACAGGAATGAGTCCAGGCGCATCTTGAATATCTCCAGAGAGAGAAACTCCACAACCCCCCTGGGCAACCTGTTCCAGTGCTCTGTCTCACTCACAGTGAAAAAAAATCCCACTCGTGTTTCCATGAAACTGCCCATGCCTCAGCTTCCACCCATTGCCCCTCATCCTGTCATCAGGCATCACCGAGCAGAGCCTGGCTCCATCCTCCTGGCACTCACCCTAGGTCACCCCTCAGCCTCCTCTTCTCCAAGCTAAAGAGGCCCAGCTCCCTCCATCTCTCCTCATGAGAGATATACTTGTGTTCTTTGTCCAAGTCTACTCACAACTGAAAATCCTTCAGGATTCTCACCTGAGCATAATGCTGCTGTGATGGGCAGCAGCAGTGTGCATGACTGGTCAAGAAAAGGACACTCAGAGTCCTGAAGGAGAGAGGCACTACAAGCTGCTGCATTTCTGGCCAGAAACGTTTAATGTCCATGCTGAGAATGAAGTCCTTACCTGCCTGCCTGATTTTACTGCCTTTCCAGGTGTTTGAAGAACCTGTCTACCCTGTCTTCTTTAATGAATTAAGCAAGAAACACACTCTTCCCTTTCCACATCTGCTTCCTCGCTTAACAGAAAGGCCTGCAGACCTCCGTGTTCATTTTAGTTTTGGTGGGTAAAACACCTTTTGTTAACCTGTAGTCTGTGGAGTGTTAACGGGGAGAGACCCATTGCAAGTGTGAAAAGCATTTTGAGCAGGTAACACTGAAGGGACCCTGCAGTCCAGTATTCAATTCTTGCTATTTCTCATTGCCTTTTTAAAGTGTCCTTGTCTCTCAAGTCTTGGGACAGGGCTAACACAGAAATGCCATTCAAAAAAATCAATCTACGAAGGCCTCTTACAGAGTCCGATCCTCAAAGCACTGAAGAGCTGCAGCAGATGACTGATTACCACATGCATTCACACATTGATGCATTCACACTGCAGGCATTTGGTGTGTTCTGGAAGGCATACATTTTCTTTCATTTGACTTGTGTTTTAGGGAGCCGTATTTGCAGGGAATTCAGGTAAAAGAAATTGAAGAACAGCCCACAATGTCATAGAAGTTACTTCGGCCTTCTCTAGTTGATAATGCCAGAGCTTTTATTGATGAGTCTTTAAGAAAAGAAAATAAGGTAAGGGTGAAGTAGCAGAATTGTACGGCTTTTGGTATAGAGCTGTTCTTATCCTCCCAATTTTACCTGAATGAGAATGGTTTTGTAGGTTTGGGGAAAATGGGTTAAGAGTACTCCCTTCATCAGAAGTTTGCTGGGATGGCTCTGGGATTCATACCTGCAGTGCAGTTGCTTAGAATTTTCCTACTGATATGTATATGACAGGACGGATCAAGCTTCATACTTGTACAGACTGTACTAGTCTAGGAAGAGTGGAAAATGTGTTGGAGGTATCCTTTCTTAGATTTCCAATGACATCTTGACAATAGGATACATGGACTGAAGTAAATAGGACACAATTCACTAGATGAGTACAAGGTTCTAGCTTGAGAGGAAGACTTAAGTGTTCAAAGCTACACTGGGAGAGTAACTTGGTGAGATAGCAGTTCTGCAGATAAGTGTCTGGGGCGAGAGTGGAGCATGTGCTTACAATGTCATGCTACTGCAAGTGGAGCTGACTATAGATGTAGAAATAGAAGATTAGGAAAGACACGTGGAGTAGCTGTTTGGTTATGCTTGGCGCTGGGGACACCTTAGCTCCGAGATTTTGTTTTGTTTGTCCATTGCTCCATCCTGCTTTTCAGCCTGCTGGCTCTGTGTTGTGCCTTGGGAATGACCACTCTGTAAAAGGAACCAAGTATATAGTTTAGCAACTCTAAAAATTGAACGGCCTCCGCCCCCCAAAGAGAGAAAATAGCCCACAGGGAGAATCCAGGCAAATTTACCCTGTACTACAACAGCAAAACTTTCTTTGCCTGTGTGACACTGGGCTGTGCATCTCTGAGGAATGCACGTCTGTGGGGATGGCATCTCGCAAGCCACTGGCAAGGGACTGCATGCAATGTTGTCCCCCTGAGGATGTCCTTGCCTGGTCATAGCTCTCAGTATAGGCTGAGATCACCTCACAGGGACCCCATGATTCCAGCTAACATGCCTGAATGCTGAGGTAGGATGAATCTGGAAAGCACTGGAACACAAATAAGATCTAGCTGGTATACAAACATGCAATATTGGTAGTGTCTAGTAGGGCTTCCATTCCTTCTTTATCTCCTCTTTCTCAGTCAGTCAGTTTGTCCTTAAAGAGCTGGTTCAACCAGGTGTTTGACTCATCTATGAAAATGAGACGTGGAAGTTTCAACCTCAAAGCTAATGCTAGCTTGGGGCTTTTAAAATGGCTACCTGAGCCTTTCTTATCTCGTTTTCTTACCTATACAATGGGACTTCCAGGGATTATTTAAAATCGTGTGTAGGAATAATTAGAGGGACACAAGTACTGTGCAGCATAGGACTGTGTAGATTGAGTTGATACAGTTGCACTGTGGACAAATGATCTTCACTTAAACAATGGTTTAGTTAGAGAAAGCTAGTGGACAAAGGTAAAAACTATGTGAATCATTTGCAGCTCCTGAGAAATTTGCCCCTCTGCTCTCTAGCCAAGACTTGGCCATCACCATCCTGCCAAAAATCAGTGGAATGAGCTCAAGACATGCAGTTGTAGGTCTAGAGTAGGTCTTTGCTGCCTAGGGACCTCCTGCCTTGGTTTCCAAAGATGTCGGGTCTCCTTGTCCTGCATTTCCTCCCTGGGGCTCCTGACTGGATCTCAGGAGGTACCAAGCCCTCAGGTGCAGGGAGCCAGCTCTTCCTCTAGTACTGCTGAATCTATCACAAGCATTTGTTTCACCCTTGGGGACCAGGTCTATCCTCTTCAGCATGTGGGTACTAATGCAGGTGTCAGCTGAGGACAAAGGGAAAAAACCCAGCACCAAAATGTCAGCAGTTGACACCTGAGGGCAAGAGATGCTCCTGCAGTAAGTGTCAGAGACGCTTAAGGTTTCGCTCTGGAGGTCCCTGACCTTATTGTGTCTCATCTCTGAAGTATGCTCCAGGCATGACAGGAACAGGCAGGGTGAGTTCCCCTGGGTATGAGCAACCTGACAGTGAGCCGGTGCTAAGGATGTAAGCTTGAACTGCTGATCCAGTTTTATTCCCCTGGCCCCACTGCCTTGAACTTTCCCTAAGTTACCTGCATAGGATATCTGCATTGTCTTCCCCTGCCCTGAGAGATGGGGGCATTCCCAAGGTCTTTTGCCCAGGATCTCTCTATATTCAATGATTTAACCAGCAACTTTCAGCAGGTGGCTGCTGGTGGGGACAGTGGTGTGTTCTCCATGGCATATGCTGGTCCTTCTTACCACAGTGATGATATGGAGGGAGCAGTAATCTGCCGGAAAAGCTTTCCCAGGTGGAATAAATTTCACTGCTGTAATTGCAAACACCTGCACTGGTCCTCAGGCAGGGTTGATAGCTGAGTGCTCTGCTGAGCTCTTGAAGAAGACTGTGTGGTTTTTACTTAGTAGTTAGATGTCTCTGCTGCTGTCCTGGCAGTGACAGGATGGCCCTTGCTTGGGCAGAGTAGGCAGCAGCTGACTGACCTTGGCAGAAAACACCACTGACCTTGCATAGAGGTGAGTTCTAGTGGAACTGAGATTTGCAGGGCTTGTGGCTGCTAAGGGATGTGGTCTCATTCAATAGGAGGCAACTGAAGAGGAGGCCATGCAAGCAGGACCAACAGCACAAAGGGAATGAGGTGGCAAATGCTCAGGCAGCTGAACTGTGCTGCCTGGCCCAAGAGGCCTTGTGGAGCCACAGTTGAACCCAAGTTAGCAGTGCCAGAGAGTTGCTAAATAAACTAACACAGCTTGAGCTGTGGCAGCAGAGGTCACTATGTGGAGTCACACCATGAAAGCAGTGGTTGATGAAACGTGTTCAGCAGTGAGCACTGTGCCATCCAAGAGGGACAGTTCAGAGGGAAGTGAGGAAAACAGGAAGGAATGCAAGGTGTGTGCTCAGCCTGAAGGAGCTGGTTGGAGGCAGCCAAAGGAGGCAAGGACAAGGCTGGAGGAAGACAATAATCTGATCCCTCTCTGCACTGAACAACAGGGAATGCGTTTGTGTTGCAATGAGATTTACTTTGGCCTAACTCTAGCTCACAAATGCTTAGACTGCAGGCATGATGCTCCAGCCAGAGCCTTCCCACTGCTGTCCTCTGGCCTGACATGGACAGGTGTCTGGGGAAGTCAGTAGATGTGATGGTTTGCCATGACCCAGAAGTATCATTGCCCCCTCTGCCCATAACCTGTCTGGGACCCTTGCGGAAAAGGCAGCAAACACAACCCCACGTTACTGGGTGGCTCCTGGAACCACAGCAGTAAAGAAGTGACTTTGTACATGGGCTTTGCTGGACGTGCATGGAGAGCGCACTCGGACAGCTGTTTGCAGTGGGCGAGGGGCGTTAGTCGGGCAGCAAGCAGAGCAGGCTGGCCAGAGCGGCAAGCTGGCCGCGTCCCGCCTCAGGCAGCGGTGGACGGAGCGCTGCTGCCTCCCGGTGGCTGCAGCCCGGCGGCGCCTCGGAGGTGACGGGAGAGAGAGCCCGAGGAAGGTGAGAAGCTCACCGGCTCCCCAGGCGGTCCAAGACTGGGGCAGGAGAGTGGTAGAAGTCAAGGTTCCGCTGCTGTGTCTCGTACTGCTGGTAGCCTGCCCCCGTGCTTCCCATCAGGCTGCCACTTTTCTGTTGTGTGGTCCTGTGCTGCCACAGGGCCCACGTCTGTAGAATGCTGTTTGCGAAGGGGAAAGGGGGGAAATTGAGAGACGTATCTGGTTCATTGACTCCTGCAGGGATGCCGAAGTGAAAACTGGAAATATGGGGCTGCAGCCCTCGAAGCACCTGCAGAGATCTCAGCTGCTGGATTGCTTCCAGAGAGTCAGAAAAGGTCAGTGATGTTCCCTGCCAGTTTTCCCGAACAGGGCAGCCTTCTGCCACTTTGTAGCCAAGACCACATGCCATATAATTCCTGGAAGTTTCCCAGTAAACCTAGGTGGTCACAGTAGTGAGTTTAAGAGCTTAACTAAACTCAAAAGCCTGTGATTGGTGAGTAGATGAGAAGCACCAAAGTACAAGCAATAGCTGACAAACCCACATCAATGCAAGATTCACTGTGAACAAACTGAAAAGAGCATAGGCCTTACCTGTGTTTCAGAGACTAGATGCTTTAAAAAGTGCTGATGCCTCTAATGGTGGCAACACTAGCAGGAACACGAATTCAGGAAGAAAAGAACAATGTCACAGCAGAGACTTTCTTTTATTAGTATTCCTTTATATGAATTATGGTGTTCCATCAGGAAGCTGGATACAGCGATGTTATGTTGCATCATGCTTGCTTCTGTTAACAAAGCTGATGGAGTCTCCCATCTCATCTCTCATGTCTGATGCTTTCTGTTATTTTCCGGGTACACTGGCCCGTGTATTAGTGCAAAGTTCATCAGTTTAGCCTTGAACCATCTTGTAAGCTTCTCATTTTCAAACTGTTCCTTACACTACCTTATCATAAAAGCATGATGAGCATTGCTAGGGAAGGCCTTCTGGGGACTATACAACCAAGGGATTGAATTCTTGAATATAGACCTCTTCTTGTTGGGGATGAGATATAGAAAGGCAGGCTGCACATATGCCAGAAACCTGGTGGAGTTGGAGTCTGGAGGTTTTCCTTGCTCAGCTCTCTTTGTCTGACATAGAAGACCCAGTTTCTTTACTTCTCTGCCTGCTTTTATTTTCTTTCCTATTCATGTAACCTGTAAGATCCTCTAGAGGAATGGGCTGTACAAAGACTAAAGATTCCTGGTTACTGGAAAGGCTTCTACTGTGTAAGCAATTTTCTTTGTTGTTGTTGTGGTATTTTAAAGAGCCAAGAAAATGAAGCTCTCAAATGAATTGGAGAGAAAACAGAATTTTATTTGAAGAGAGAGATACAGAAAGAAATTACAAAGCAGATACAACACCCATAGCAACCCCCTTGAATTTTCTCCCAACCCAAAACTAAATCTATAATCCCCAGTGCTCCGATCCTCCCCTGCAATGCCTCTGCCATCCGTAGGTCTAAAGAAAAGCCTCTGGAGCCCCCAAAATAGGTCTACTCCTTCCATCTTTGTCCTGATAAAAGCAGCTCCTGCCTGACACAGGGCTGGAGGAGGAGGAAAGGAGAGTGAGTTGGCCTCCCTGTGAGTTTATAAAGAGATAGCAGAATTATGGGATTGAATAACAGTTTTCTAGTCCCTAGAGGAATTTGAACCCTATAGTTGCCAACCTGGGATAGTTGTATAATACACCATTTACTGGTTGGTTCTTCATTTTGTGCAGAGATACTGAGGGAAATCAGACATTTCATGAACAGTTAGTGGCTAAAGTGAAGGGTTCAGAGGAACAAGGCTTTCAAGCAGGTGTTTCTAAACCAGCCTATGCCCTTCCAGTTGCAAACCAAAGATGACTGATCAGCATCTATTCCTCTCATCATATTTATTCAACAGGAGCCTGGGACCTATTGAATTCTCAGTGGTATTACACAGGGACTCACCTGCACCTGGCAGATGGCTGGTTTGAGGAAGAAGTCTGATCTGGGTCCTGCTTTGTCTTTGCTGGGAGAATGGCAGGTGTTAGCTTGTGATATGCCACAGAACACAGGCTGTGTGTGTCCTGCTCCTTGCTGGCTGTGCTAAATCTATGTCAAAGGAGCAGCCTGTAACCTAACAAGTTGCCACTGACACTAACAGCAGCCCACACTACAGGAAGCAGCTCTTTAGCTACCTTGAAGGAAGCTGCTTGGCTCTTAAGCATGGGTTGCCTGGAAGCGAGCAACTGCTGATTGGTTGCCAACCCAGAGCTGGTTGCACTGCATAGAAGGAAGTACCTTGGTGTGTTCAAGCCACGCACTTTAGGGAATTCATGCTTCTTTAGATGTGGTGCCCACCTGAATGTTTATCTTTGCCCATGGTGTTACAAAGGCAGACTTTCTTCTTGGTAATACCAGTACAAGGTTGGACTGGACAACTCCTAGGGGCATAGAGTATGCTTGCTGAAGAGATCATAGAATGCATCATCATCATAGATGCAGCATCAGAGTTATTAACCATTTTCTGGTTGTTCTTTTGCTGACATAATGCCATATCAGGGCTTCAACGCACCTTACTGGAATTGAGGTTACAGGAGCTGTGCAGCTGCTGGAGAGTCACTGGTGCAGGAATGCTCAAGATCCCTAGAAGCCGGTGGGAGCCATGGAGCATGGAAGGTCCCGTCCTAGATCCTCTTTGCTTCGGCAAACTGAGACTACGATGCTGAACATCCTGGGTAAAAGCTGGCAGGGAAAATGCCCTCATGGCCTTGAGTTTAGAGAGGGAATGATGATTGGAAGTGCAGGCTTTTGATGCTTGTTAGCTGATGTGGAACTCCAGACGAAATTCTGTAATAGATGTGTGTACGTACATACACACGCACATAGAGGCGCACACCTGCCTGTACTGCAATGATTTAAGAAATCTTGAAGAGCAATATTAAAGGTTATTCATCATCTAAGTGAGACTTAGTGATCAAGAATATTTAGTAGTTATATCCTAAAAAGAGGAAAAATTACCACTGTCTTGTAAAGGACCGTGTTACATCTTCCCACAGCTGCCTCTTTCCACTCAGCTGAAGCTGCACATACTATTCACTGTGAGTATGCAGCCAGCCAGTGAAATCCTGACTGAGAGCCACTGTCAGGTAGAGGAATGCCAGATAGCTCTCCAACCCATAGAGAAATTTCTAAGTGTTAGCAAATACATATTTCTACACATACAATTACCAAGTTGTACAACACAGTAACAAGCTTCTTCTAACAAGGTCAGTTTCAGTCTGCATTTGTCTAACAGGCACTTCAGTCCCTCTCCACCTTTTCTTCATATAAATTTATCTTAATATTTTAGAGACATGTAGGAATGTTTACTAACTCCATTTCTATATCTTGATCTCCAGATAGCAGTTTTGACCTTTCATGTTTGTTTGTTGGTGAGTCTCTCAGGACATGATTTGGTATCTTAGCTTCTGCACATTTTTAGAAAAAGAATGCTCTCAAGTAATTGAAATGCAGATAAAACCCATGTATTTGAAGCAAAAATGAAGATAGCCAGAGAGGACTTGGGTTTAAATGAAAAGCGATGAAAATGCATCTATGTTAATACACTGTGGTGGGAAAATGCTAAAAATGCAGCATAAACAGCTCACTCAGCACCAAGGTACTCTGTTTGAGAAGTCTAGTTTCTTCTTCAGGTATGTAGCAGTTGATTAGGACCAATGCCACCACTTTCCCATCTTATTGCCCAGGGATAACCTGTAGCTCAGCTTATATTGCCCGGAAGCAGAAATCAGACACTCCCATATGAGTTGTATGGGAACCTGCTGAAAAGGGATTATTACCAAGAGAATGAGCATAGAACTAATAAGTAAGAAAAAGGGAAGTGGACCTAGAATTACTTATCCATGGCTGCCTTTTTTGTTTCAGTTATAGCAAAGACTGGCTATAGCCTGCTGTGCTCTGACTTTGCTGTACAAGTTTTCTCAAGAATGAGATACCTGGGAAACACCTCTCTGATGGTTATTATTATTAAGCACCTGGAAGAAAACTAAAAGGACTGTTCGAAATCCAGATAGAAGCTGATTATGTTATAGAGCTTGAAACTTCAGTCCTGGTCCTCCAGCAGTGGGGAAGGGATGAGGAAGTGAGAACCTTCAGAGGTGAGCTTCCAGTCCTGCTCAGTGCATGAATGTTAGTCTATTTGATGTCCCAGCATCATCTCTAACTGATGAAAGAAGTTCCCTTCTGAGTTTCATCAGCAGTGGCTGGTGAGCTTCTGGAGAAGGTCTGGCAAGAATAGTTGTTTACCTTCAGTGTTTCAGCAAGTGTTTACTCTTTATTAACTGACTGAACTTTTTTCTAATCTTGGAATTCAAGTGTTTTGTAGTTCTAGTTCAGTGATTGGTACTGCTGTTTTGGAGAATTTAGGAGCTCTTTGGTGCTCTCTTCTCCTTACACTAAAGATTTAAGAGTGAGATATTGTTTAAAGGTATGTGTTCTTAGCACAGCAAACAGTAAATAGGATTTTTAAAAATTATTTGTGATGCATTTCATCTCACGTCTTCCCTGTTGTAATTACTTCAGCATCTCTGACCATCTTGTCCTTTAGACTACCTTCACCAGTAGCATGGAAGTGAGCACTTCGTATGCAAGAATCATGCACGTTCTGGTTGCCTTTCCCATCTGATGTCTAGAATGTCTTCACTTGAAATGCTGAAGCTGGGGAGAATGAGGCTGAGCTCCACATGGGGGATTTGAGGCAGGCAGAACATTAGAACAAGGTGGAAAAGGCTGATCCACATGTACAGTCTTAACTCTGTGTCAGTGTTTGCCTGTGGTGAGGACAGTGTCTCTGTCAGCAGTTAGTGCAGAGTGGACTTTCCAGGAAACTGTGGGAGTCTTCACACAGATGTTTGCTTGATGTTGGAGTATGATTGCAGAAAGAGAAGCTTCATGTAGGCTTGTCTGTAGTAGGTTTTGGAGAGTTTGTAGTTACCTCTTAGGTACAACACGGGAGAAAAATTAATTAGGAGTTATATTTTGTTCAAGTGTTACTGCCATGCCATTAGAGGTAAGAAAGATGTGTGAGATAAACCAGCAGAAAGGATAGTCCTCTAAACTGGGAGGTGGAAATGACACAAAATCTGCCATCTTGTGTTGTCCTGTGACCCCTTGCTTCCCACAGTGATGCAGAACTTACTTGCTTTCTGGGATATCTACTCCATTAGACATTTTTCTTTTTAGGGAAAGAGCACATCATGAAAACGAAGAAGCATCTAATTGTGTCATTTTACACACTTTACAATTTGGATTGTTTTCTAAAGGATTTTTATTTCGGCTCTCATAGAATCATAGAATAGTAAGGTTGGAAGGGACCTCAAGGATCATCTAGTTCCAAGCCCCTGCCATAGGCAGGGACACCTCCCACTAGCACAGGTCACTCAAGGCCTCATCCAACCTGGCCTTGAACACCTCCAGAGAGGGAGCAGCCACAACCTCCCTTGGCAACCTGTTCCAGTGCCTCACCACCCTCACTGTAAAGAACTTCCTCCTAACATCCAGTCTAAATCTCCCCTCTGCCAGTTTAAACCCATTGCCCCTTGTCCTGTCATTACAAGACCTTGTAAATAGTTCCTCCCCAGCCTTCCTGTAGGACTCCTTCGGATACTGGAAGGCTACTCTAAGGTCTCCTCGAAACCTTCTCTTCTCCAGGCTGAAGAGCCCCAACTCTCTCAGCCTGTCCTCACAGAAGAGCTGCTCCAGCCCTCTGAGCATCTTCATGGCCCTCCTCTGGACCCGCTCCAACAGTTCCATGTCCTTCCTGTGCTGGGGGCTCCAGAACTGTACACAGTAGGCAGTCCGATACTCCATCACAAGGGCATTCCACCACACTTGTGAATCATGTGTGTATCATGCTACACATTGGTAAAATTAGCTGTGCCTTCTATCTCTCCTGTAAACCATTTACAAATATAACAATATAACAATCATAATTATTTAGATGCAACAAAAATCTGTAATTTCTTTTATCTTTTCCTATGCATGGGGATTGATTTATATTTTTTTAATATATAGCACATTCAATACTTGTTATAAACCAAACTTGTCATCTCTTGTGAAGAAGCAGAGTAAATTTATTTATATAGTATAAGCACCTATAGATTAGCTATATAGAGGAACAGTTGAAAACAAACAAACAAAGCCACAGAAAAACTGCAGAGGCTCCTGCACTCTCACCCTTTAAGTTCTGTGATGTCAGTTTTCCTTTGAGCAGATACTCCCATAATTACAAAGAAAATGAAACCATACTGTAGGACACCACTGAGAGAAAAATTCTACATTACCCTGATCAGATTAGCTCACGAGCCTGGGACAAGCTGGTGAAAAAGGGCAGGTCTGGGTCAGGTGAGGAGACTGATTACAGGCTCCTGGTAATTACAGGCTATGAAAATTTGTGAATACGTGGTGTGCAGTTGCTAGAGCAGTCACAAGCACTGGGCACATACCTAGGATGTGAAGTCCTTTTCCCACAAACAGGGGGATCCGTCCCACAGGACAGATCATTCTGTCCTGTTTCTGGAGATCTTTTCACAATGTTATTTGGAAACTATTTCTGAAAGATGCAAAGCTTTGATTTGCAATGCCTGCCCAGTTGCTGCTGAGCTATGGGTAAGTGGTGTACAATTTAAATCTGTTACAGCAGTAGAGTAGTTATAATGGCTGATCTGGCAAGTTACAGTTATAATCAAGGAAAAAAGCAATGTATTAGGTCAGAAGACATCACTGGGGAAACATATTTTTAGAAAAGGAGAGCCTCTCCCCCCCC